>QRFJ01003886.1:209156-364343 GCA_006176705.1 Cocos nucifera
AAAATCATTTGTTTTGAAAATTATTTGTTCTAAAAATTATTTATTTTGATGGTCTCTAATTATGTATCATGTAATCACAGAAATGGATGGTTCTTAGATGGGTGTGCTAAAATACATGGTAAAGTATTTAATTTAAGAGTTGACCTTATTGATCATGATTTTGATATATCATATATATATGGATGAAAATTATACATTCTAATATTTAGATTATAATGCAGTATAGTCTCATATCATTTGAATTGTTCAATTTTGATCCATATATTGCATATGCTACATACCATTAAAACAATTAATTTTGGATTTTTTGAGCTTTTTATATTTTATTGATTTTGGTATGGATGCTCTTTTATTGATTTTGAAGCCAAGAGGAGTAGAAACCCTCTCTCTAATAACTTAGTTTTTGTTTCTAATTTATATTTTGATATTAACTTTTTAAGGATAAATTACATAAACATCCTTTCAATTTTAGTCCAATTTCGCTTATATCTTCTTTACTTTAAAAAATATCAAACTAATCCTTTAAATTTTTGAAATGTTCCAATATAGTTCTACTATTTATCTCCATTAACACAATGATATCATGTGACCATCACATGATATTATTATTTTATAAAATAACCAAACTATTCTTTTTGTCCTCTTATTGTCAATGCCTTCATCTCCTTCTTAGCCACCTACCTCCTCTTCTTTACCATCACCTCATCTCCTTCTTAGCCACCTACCTTCTCTTCTTCACCATCACCTCTGTCCTCTCCTGCATCACCTCCTCACACAAACATCTCTTCTTTCTACTCGAATGAGGATGGGGATGTTATAAGTTCCTTCTCTTCTCTTTCTCCTCCCCCTCCTCGCTCTCGCCAATCATCATCCTTCTCTACCTTCTTCTCTCTTCTAAACCCAGACTATATCTAGTCTATCAATCCCACTCCCACCTCAAGTTACAATGCAGTATCTTATATCCTAAATTTTTAGTTTTGGATAAGAAAAAATTTGATTGATAAATTCATAAAAAGTACTAGAAAGACTGGACTTGAACAACCTTTTTGGGCTGGCACAAGGTATATAAGGAAGGGGCTGGTTATGAAATCCTTTGCTTCTCCTCCATCTCACATCTCTAAGCTTGTAAGACTGGCCTATTGATCTTATTTTTTTTTACCTACTTAGCTTAATATCAAGAATGGCATTTTTTTTTAATGGTATTGAAAATTCAACTTCAATACTTATTCTTACATCAATATTACTAATAGCATGGTTCTTTATGTTTAGTGTAAATTTATCTTCTACAGTAGCTTTTTCATCATGAGTTGCTGGAATTTTCTCTTTTTTTATCTATGTTTGGTGAACCATTTGGGAGCTATGTTCACTGCTTATTGGATTTTGGTTCTAATACTTTTGCTATAATTTTAGTCACAGGGAATTGTGCAACAAAATGTTCAAAGATGTTCTATTGTTTGCCTCTTTGTTGAACCATTTAGGTATCCTCCATTATACAAGTCAACCGATATAGAGTTAATTCAGATGGCACATTCAACTTTATCTATTATCATGCTTTGGCAAATTGCGAAACAACATACTCCATGATATTTTATTTCTTCTACTTGCCTCTTTGCTGAACTTTTTATATCTCTTCTCTTATACGAGTCAATTGAGACAAAGTCACTTAACAAGGTACATCCAAATTCAATTGCTATCATACTTCAACTAATGCTCTATGGACTGCTATTTTACTATATGGTTTTATTCTACTTCACTATATTTGTTCTCACACTAGTGCAATTCAATTACTCTACTTTGAGCTACTTCATTTACTAAGTGTCTATGTTGCTTTTCACATGGTTGTTGGTTGCTATGTTCTCTCTTTCTCTACTCTATTTCTCTGTTACAGTTTATATCTTTCTTGCTCTAGTTTCATATGTTTACTTCTTTGGGACATTTTGCATGTTGCTGTTTGTTATCTTCTGATAACATGGTTACTATTGTAATTAACTTATGCAATGGTCAATTTACCAAAATAAAAATTCCCTGCTTCTCCTTTTGTGCAAGGATATTAGATGGTAAAGAAACTAGCCAAGGGATCTTCCAAAACTCCAGCCATATTGATTGTTCAAGGGATCATTATGATTCGGGAGGCTGAAGTATATCCTCTTCAAAAGAAATAAAAGAAGAAAAGAGATTGACACTAAGAAAATGCTGCCATTTTCTGATCAAGAAAACAATAACAAGGGAGAAAAAAGTTTGCTCCAATCAAGATTCAAAATATGAAAGAAATCATGATTAATAAAATTATAATAGCATACACCAAATAGTTGATACAAAAAGATGCTATATCCCTCTTTCTAATTTCAACAAGAGGAGATGCAAAATAGAGGAACTTGGATAGATGGCTATAATAATCATCACAATTTAAATTTATACATTCAATCATTTTATGGATTCATGTGTATCCACATAAATTGAGGATTAAAAGTACAAACTACTGATTATGCCTATTTTAGGATGTGGAGATATGAAGAAGATTAAAAGAAAAGCGGGGGCGGGGGGGAGAGAGAAGATAAGAGAAGAATTGATGAAAAAATGAAGATGTGAAATGAAATCATAAAAAGAATCTGTATCCGTACCCTAATGCCATTGACCTCACATTCCATCCCTACGATAGTTGCCTTTACCGCTGCCTCGTCTCCTCCAACATCTTCTGTAATGCTGCCCTCCCCCACCATGGTGGCTCCCTCCATCTTTGCCCCTTTCTTGTGGACAACCTCTTTTTCCCCCTCCACTTTCTTCTCTTCTTCCTCACTCTCTTCTCCTCTTAGTCGTCCTTCTCTAGTCCCATCTATGAGGCCTTTGATGCCATCTTTACTAAGGCTCACCGACATAGCTCCCCAAAAATTCATCGGAGAATGAAAGATGGAAGGTTATTGAATGGAATAACTCATAGAAATAGGAGGAGATAGTAGAAACCCATTTCAAACTATAGTGAGTGATATTTTCGTTCATTGAAATGGCAAGCTAATACCATCTTCTAGTAAGAGAACAACAAGATCATGTTAGAATATTTGAAAAATTTGAAGGACTAGTTTGATGCTTCTCAAAAGTAGAGTGGATATCAGTCAAATTGAGCTAAAATTGAGATAATGTTCCCATAATTTACCCTAATTTTCATTAGCATCAAGTCAATGAGATATATCTAGAGTATACATGGAAGAATATGCTACCAATTATCCATTTATTTGATCCTCACTTTAATGGTCTGATGTGATATTTGGTGTTTAGTGCCATATAGGGGATAGGTGGTGTTAGACTGGATCGTGGGCTTTCAAATATGACGTGGACTTGGTGTTCATATGATGGAAAGATCTCTATTTTTTTTTTTTTAGTGTGCGTGCAGGTGTGTAAGGTAAATGAGATGCACAAAATAATGGAGCTAATGGTCTTGTTTGCAATGGTAGCCATGCCATTGTATGTTAGAAGTTAGGGAAGCAAAGGCATTTAACTCATTTAATTTGATTCAATCCATTGTTGGTTGCATTAGATTAGTTGTTTTTTTTTCCGTATAACATAATATTTTATTTATATAAAAGAGAATACATGATAGACCAATTAAACAGTTCGTTACAAAAAAACAAACTGGCCATCCATTAGTGGTCAGCAGAACTATGATGCAAGTAAATGCATTGGTGAGAAAGATATAGAGCTGAAGTATAAGAACCGTATAATAGTGAAGAAACAAATAAAGACAGCAAACTCATGGTTTATAGAAGATATACAACCCGAAAAAGAGAAGTTGAATGGCAACAAAAGAAATACAATTTGAAAGATTGTGAGGCAAACTTGACCTATCCATATTGCTTTTGTACTATGGTAGTAATATAGACTAGGAAGTGATGCTACGATTGACTGCGGACCAAAAGCAGAAGTATGTATGGTAGAAAATGCATAGCCAGGAGGAGCAAACATGTAGTAGATAAGCTGGAGCAACCTTTGAGATCGAACCTTGCATAAAGCCTTGCATCTGTTGTGGGAAATGAACAAAAGATTGAGAGTATTCTCTGTAGTGAGAAAGAGCAATTGTATAACTTGAAGAGTAGAAGGTACAATGAGGTAGTAGGAGCCCAATGAAATCGACTAAGGAAGAAAGTAGCTGGAGAATCTTGGATAAGAGTATAAAAAGAACATCCATCAATGTCAAGTATCCCTTGATCGATTAAAAATAGTTAGCAAAAGAATCTGGAACAAAAACACCTAGAGTAGATTGCATAGAACCTTAGCAGAAATATGGTAGTATAACGATGAGAGTTCTTCCTCTCGAAGGTAGCAGCGATCACATAATTTAGTATTGAAGCCCAAAATATCTGGTGAAGTAAAGAAACCATGAAAAAGTTTTGAAAATATCTCTTGACACTTCTATGCTCGACAACAATAAGGCTTCCCAATGATAAGAAGATGTGTATGATAAATTCATGTAGTTATTCTGGGCATAACAGTAGTGACTAAATGATATAAAAATTAGCGGCTGGTAACCAGATCATCATCAGCAGACAAACAAGGATTAGTCAACATTATAACAGCAACTGAAAAAGATGCATGTAATGTGACCAAGGTTGTAGGCTACGAGTGAGATTATAAGTATCAATGATAATTACATTGTATCATAGATATATCCAGGACTCCACCTGCAAAAGAACAACTAAAAAAAATGTTAGACATTGCCTCTCAGTGCACTCATTTTTTTTGTTCCTCTCTAGTTTTTCCAATTTTTCCTTTACTTTTTTTTTTTTTTCCATTTTTCTTTTTCTTTTTTCTTTGTCTCATATTGTGTATAAATCATTTTTCCTGTGTCAATTGCCTTGCTCTTTTGCCAAAAAGAACTGTTGTATACAACATAGAATACATATACAAGATCGAGCTTTCCTTCTATATGGGTAATATAACCCAGACCATATTTAATAATAATAGAGTGAACAACCAAGCACTTACAGAGGGGGCACCAAACAATCCAACATAGCTTCCAAATTGGTACTAAAGATAAAACATGGATCCTCTTATAATTGTGCCCCACTCTTTTCATGTGACCCATAAAGGGAATGCTTACATCTTTTCTTTTTTTCCAATAAGAAACTTTGATACTACACATTGTATGCAGACATAAACCATATCAGTGAAGAATCAGAAAATATCTTAATTTCATACTCGTTCCCATATTTTTAATCTTTCATATCTCATCCAATCCATAAATATTCGTGTTGATATCAAATGCACCAAGATAGCTGTGGCTAATGTTAACATCAGCAAATATATATTGGGACTTGGTGCAAACATAGCAATTGAGGTTCCAAGTTAGAGATAGCAGGTTATCCACCAGCCAAAATAAGCTTACAAAAATCAAACCCTACGAGCATAAACTGAAACACCATGTTAGCAAAAAAAAGACAGAGATCACCTCCTCCCGTAACTCTAAGCTTGGCCTCTCAGATTTATAATCCCCTTGGTACATGATGTGCTGGTCTATTTGTGGCAACCTCAGATTCCAATGCATCAAATTTCCTGTCCTGGCAAACCCAAAATTAGTACAAAGATTGTCTAATATTTTACACCTACAGCTGCATTGAAAGATAAAGTAGTAGCCACAATTCATTTGCTGCATCTCAGGCTGGAAGAAATCAACAACCAGACCAATGAAATTTGAAATAAAGCACAAAAGAGTTAGATAGTCATACCAAAGGAAGAGAATGAAAAAAATACTTTCAATCCCCCAATTGTGCTTATCTAACAGGTTGGATCTCATAAGCATCAGCTTGCAAAAGATAATTACAATTAAAATCCAAGGTTGTCTCTTTTGTCCACTCGAAATCTCTCTACAGAGCCAAACGAGTCATATAGTCAGCGACTTGATTAACCTCATGGAAGGTATGTGTAATCTTGCAATATTGGATAGTATTTTTCCATTGATTTATATCCTTAAGAAAGGAGATGTGACTAAATCTTTGCATCCATGATTATTCAGCCACGATACCACTTTAGCTAAATCTCCTTCAAGCCATATATGACTAGCATGGAGCTCGAATAGAGCAATACAAACTTCAAGCCATGTAGCAAATAACTCAACATGCAAATAGAATTGAGATATTAGGAAGAACTTTTCTACTTGCCCTCAATAACACTCCATCCTTATTCCTAATCACGTAACCAGCCACAACTTGATCAAAGGTTACAAAAGCATCAAAATTGACTTTCAAAACTTCAACGGGAGGGGGTAGCCGATACACTAGGCAGAGAGAATAAAAGGGAGGGCTATCCCAATACCTACACGGAGCTTGCAAAAGACCTCACAAGAATGCAACCTGGATCAGCAGTGTTGGGGATAAACCCCGCTCCTGCCGATTGCAATATTAGATAGTATTTTTCCATTGATTTATATCCTTAAGAAAGGAGATGTGACTAAATCTTTGCATCCATGATTATTCAGCCACGATATCACTTTAGCTAAATCTCCTTCAAGCCATATATGACTGGCATGGAGCTCGAATAGAGCAATACAAACTCCAAGCCATGTAGCAAATAACTCAACATGCAAATAGAATTGAGATATTAGGAAGAACTTTTCTACTTGCCCTCAATAACACTCCATCCTTATTCCTAATCACGTAACCAGCCACAGCTTGATCAAAGGTTACAAAAGCATCAAAATTGACTTTCAAAACTTCAATGGGAGGGGGTAGCCAATACACTAGGCAGAGAGAATAAAAGGGAGAGTCCTTTTAGTTTTGGCTATCCCAATACCTACACGGAGCTTGCAAAAGACCTCACAAGAATGCAACCTAGATCAGCAGTGTTGGGGATAAACCCCGCTCCTGCCAAACTTCGGACTAGTGCCTAGTCGAGAGGGATTCTCGATCGTGGAAGAGCTTCAACCGCAGCTTCTCTTGTCCCTAGGTTGACCGACCTTTAGTATGCTTGCCGATCTTTGGGACTGCTTGAACGAACTTCCTCTGGACTTCTCCTCTAGATGAGCTTCCTTCGAACTTCTCCTTCAAACAAACTTTCTCCGGACTTCTCTTCCAGTCGAACTTCCTCTGAACTTCTCCTTCAGTCGGACTTCCTCTCCAAACAGACTTCTTCTCCAGACGAGCTTCCTCCGGACTTCTTCTTTAGTCAAACTTCCTCCGGACTCCTTCAGACGGACTTTTTCTTCAACCAAATTTTCTTTGGACTTCTCCTTCATACGAACTCTCTCTTCAGATAGATTTTTCAATCAGTCGAACTTTCTTTGAATTCCTTCCAGTCGTCCGAAGGACTTCTTCCAATCAAACCTTTCTCGCTACTGATAGTGGTTCAGTCCAAACTTTAATAATTAAATCTCAACCATCTGCATGTCAAGACAATGGACGCGTTGCAACAACGACACTACCCTCTATAACAACTCCACGTGGCCTGAACGGCCTATTACTCGACAGTTACGGCTATCACCATCAGTTTGTTATAGGCTCTATCTATAAAAGAAATCCTTCAGATACGTTTTCTTCAAACTCTCTCCTCTATCTCGAAATCCTGCTACTTTTTCTGCTGAGCATTCTATTTCTATTGACCGGAAGAGCTAATTTGACCATTGGAGGGTCTTATCGGAGCCACCCCTCCTCTGATTTAGACTTCTTTTGCAGACCCCGATGGCGATCTTGGCTTCTCTAGCTCAAGCCAGTTCCGACATCAATCAGATTTCGTACCAACAGAATTGGTGCTAAAGAAAGGGACTGAACCTTCTTTTTATAAAGGATCCCTTGTTTTTAAAGGAGTGCTCAGCGGATGCATCTTCTTCTTCTTCCCTTCAAAGCTTTTTTTCCTCGATCAATTTCTCGGCAATGCCTCTCCGGAAGGCCTCGACTCGATGGTTAACCATCTCCACAATCAGATCTCATCCAGATCCGCCCACCCCTATCTCATCCCTGACATCTCAAGCTCCATCAACAGTAATAGTGGATGCGGAGTAATTCAACCTACTGGTCTAGCAGGTTGGAGATCTCATTGAAGCAGTACAGGCCATACAGCAATAACGACCTCCAACGCTTGTCCAGTCAGAACGAGCTATATCGAAACCCCAGGATCCGGTATGGGGATGATCAATTTGGACAAGTTGGCTAGTAACTTCTGAAAAAAGAAAGAAGAGGGTAGAGAGCCCTTGCTCCGATCATGATTCGATCCCTAGGGGGACCTTACCTCCATTCTACTAGAAGACTTTGAAGATCCATGATCGTGAGAATCTTCTAGATCAAAAGCTGTAAGAAATGAATCGATGGATCGAGAAACTTCGTCATGCTCCTTCCTTCCATATCAACGATATCTGCACTGACCCTCATTTCTTCCAGCGAATCATGCAGGAACCAATTTCACTGAACTTTAGGCTCTCACAATTTGAGAGCTATGATAGGACTGCTGATTCGGTTGACCATCTGAAGGCCTTCTGTGCAATGATGCTACTCCATGGCATGTCAGACATCATTTTGTGCCAAACTTTTTCATCTACTCTAAAGGAAGCTGCCAAAAATTGGTACTCAGCCCATAAACCAAGTACTATCTTTTTTTATCAGATGAGCCACTAATTCGCGGCTCACTTTGTTAGCAGTCGACATCCCCAACGAGGCTTGAATTTTCTCATCCATATCAAGTAGAAGGAAGAAAAGTCCATTTAGACCTATGTCAACCGCTTCAATGCTGCTGCTCTAGAGGTCCGAAACTTGGACCGGTTTGTTGCAATGGCTGCACTAAAGGATGGCCTCTAGAAGAATGATTTGTTGCTCTTCCTGAAGAAAAAATATTTCAAAAATTTTGCTGATATGCTGGCCTAGGCTGATGGTTACACCCGGACGAAAGAGGCCTTCAAGGCGAAGAATGAAGAAGTCATGAGAGAGTGGCAGATGGATGATTCAAGAAAGCCCATAGTTGAAGAAAAGTCGAGTGAAGTTTGACCGCACTATAGAACTCCTTCTGAGCGTAGACGAGCCTAAACTCTTCCTCGAGCTCGTCGTCAAAAAAGCTCTGATCAAAGGGCACGGCAGAACTCTCCCTCCAGAAGGTTCCACATCTATGCTTCCCTCAATGCTCCAAAGACTCAAGTCCCGATGGAGATCGAGGAGTAGTTATCGAAGCCCGAGAAGATGTGATCTCATCCCGACAAGCAAAATCCTAACAAGTACTATCTCTACTATCGTGACCATGATCACAATATTAAGAAATGCATCTAGCTCCAAGACGAGATCGAGAAGCTCATTAGGCAAGGTCGGCTTGGTCGATTCCTGCAACGTTGGCCTAAAGTAAGAAAAGATCAACTAAGAGCATTGCCCCAGTCCGAACCATCAAGGAGGAAAGCAATAAGGAGATCGGCCACCCTTCGACATCATCAATATTATTTTCAAGGGACTTCGATGGGAAGAGGCTAGCGGATCGGCAGAAAAATTGAAGAGGCGGAGGACTGAAGAATCAATATCTTTCACTGATGAAGATGCCCAAGAAGTTCAGTTCCTGCATAATGATACGGTTGTAATCTCTCTAAATATTACTGAGTATGATGTACGTCGTGTTCTGATAGATAATGAAAGCTCTCTCCTCCATCTCAAAATCCTGCTACTTTCTCTATGGAGCATTCCATTTCTATTGATCGGAAGAGCTGACTTGACCGTCGGAAGATCCTGTCGGAGCCATCCCTCCTCTGATTTGGACTTTTTTGCAGGTCCCGATGGCGACCTCGACTTCTCCAGCTCCAGCCAATTCCAGCGTCAATCAAATTCCGCACAAACAAGCAGTAAACACAGATAAACAATGAATAATTTGCATTGACATCATATTCTTATCATTAAAAATACGATCATTTCAAGCCTTCCACGATAGCCAAGCTACATATGCCACTAGTGATTTCTATTCATTCTCTACTAGGGTATTGGATAAAAAATCCAACAATGCTGGTAAAGAATGAGGATAGACATTCACATGGTACATGTAGCAAAGTTGTACCAACAATTCTATGCCATCTGATAAGTAATGATTGAATGGGTTCAATCCTCTTCTTGATTGGGGAATAAATCACAAAATCTATCCTCAACTGAAATGATATGACGATGGGCTAACAAGACTTTAGTTGGTAACCTATCCTAAGCTAATCCCCAAAGAAAGGTTTTGACCCAAGGAGAAACTTTTAGAGACCAAATCCAGCCACACCTAACATGAGCAGCTTGGGTATTAGATAGAGACAATCTAGTCATACCTTGTAAAGAGACATGGACAAGCTTAGAAGGACCCCACACCAAAGTATCAATCCAAACACCTTGAGCAAGGGGGTTAGCAGCCATAATTCTAACCAAATCCATAGAAAAAAGATGGGTCAATCCAGGAAGATCTCATTTTCTATCCATATTAATAAGGTCAGCAACTTACAAATTGAAGTCAATAGTATCCATATTAATGAAAGTAGGCCAAGCAATCAAAGGAATCATTATGATCCAAGGGTCAATATAGATGTTAATGGACGAGCCTGACCAAAGCCACTGAAATTAGAACTTAATATGAGATCTAACCAAACAAATCTTCTTCCAGATGCTAGAACACAACCTAGGTGGATTGTAGTTAGTCTATGAACCATGAAAATGATATTTAGCTTTAACAAATTGAGCTCAAAGAGACATGGGATCAAGCACAATATGAGCAGCAAATTTACACAAACAATGAAATTTACGATGAAATAAGGATTGGATACTCAAACCACCCCTCTTTTTAGGTATGCAAGTAGAATCCCGATAAATTGGATGAAAAGACTGATGATCAATAGCATGTCCCCAAAGAAAAAAGCAAACTTCTCTTTCCACTTTATATAGAATACATTGAAAAACATGAATCGAAGATAATGCATATAGTGGAATGGCTGATAAAACTGATTGAATTAAAGTAAGCCGGTTTGCAAGAGACAAGGTTTGCCACTTTCAAGCAGTAATCTTAGATAAAATAAATTCAAACAACATACCAGATAAAGGGATCCCTAAATACTGCCAATTTGCCTATTTTTTAGAGACCCTCAACACATCAATGATTTGATGTCGAATGATGCGATTTGTCCCTGGAGAAAAAATAATATGAGATTTAGTAAAGTTAATTAACTGCCCTAAGGAGTTAGCATAAGCATTAATTATAGTAGACAAACAAACCACATCCCGCACCAGGGCTCAGGCCAGAAGTAAATAATCATCAGCATAAATAACATGTGAAATAATAGGGACCACCACGAATTTTAAGAACATGCAAAATATAAGACTACACGGCATAGTGAATGAGTTTTGAAAAAAAAAGACTCAGCACATAAAATGAAAAGATAAGGAGAAAGAGGATAGCCCTACTATAAACCTTTGATAAGCAGAAAGAAGCCAAGATGGTGGGTACAGCTCCTTACCCATCCAATAAAATAAGCTAGAAAATCAAATTGATTAAGAACTTGAAGAAAAAAGCCAATGTATCCTATCATAAGCTTTTTCCATATCCAACATAAAGCTTTTGGTATGAGGCGCATAAATAAGAGAATGTATGATTTCTTGCGCCAGCAAAAGATTATCAGTGATGAAATACCCAAGGACAAAAGCATCTTGTTCTTTTGAGATCAAGTCCAACAAAAGACCCTTGAGTCCACCCACGAGCAGCTTAGCTACGATTTTATAAATAGTATTACACAACTAATGGGCCTATAATCATTAGGAGTCTGAGGGTTCAAGTTCTTAAGTACTAATGTAATATAAGTATCCATCTACAATGTAGGTAAAGTTGAAGAGTGAAGAAAATAATGAACAGTAGATTGGACATCAGGTTTAATAATCGATCAGAATTTTTGAAAGAAAAAAGCCATAAAATCATCGAGCCTAGAGCTTTGCCAAGGTGCATGGACATAACAATTGACTTAGTTTCATCATCGATAATGGATTTAATTAAATCATTGGTCTGATTTGATGTTAAACTAAGCATGACAATAGGATAATTCAAATCAGAAATCTCTCTATCTATCATCCATCCATCGATCCTAAAAATGATCAAGAAAATGATTTTGAACATAATTATGTCATAAATAGTTTCTCTTGGAGCATTAAACAAAGTATGAATCCAATTTTTATGTCTTTGAAGCAAAGTAGAATAATGAAAAATATTATTATTAGCATCCCTATCTTTTAACCAAATAATTTTGGATTTTAGATGCCATAGAATTTCAATATGATGTAGAACCAAGTGATAGTCCCAAAGAAGAGCAAGTAATTTGAAGTGTTGATTCATAGGTAACCCCCCACACTAAGATTTCAGCTTTTATAACTCAAAAATCTAATCATATAAGTTATGCTCTTGATTAGAAAGTATTGATCCACTGATTGATTTTAATGATTCCAAAATATTAAGTATAAATGATACTAATCATATATTTTAAGAATGTATGTAGATCTTTTCAAGTGTTCAAATTAAAAAAGATTAATTTAAGAAAAGATCCACATAAAAATCACCAAGTCAAGAGCTTTAAAAAATTGAATTGATAAAGATCCTTGAAGAAGGACAAAATCATAATTTTATCAAGTTAGAAAAAATATATTTTAAAAGTCTCAAGAGCAACTAGAAAAAAATTCTGAACTTTTGGAGGCAATTTTACATTTTTTAGATATCAAATTTAGAATAAAATCAAATTTTAGCAAAAGGATCAACCCTAAGAACGACCTCTAGATCATCTCCTTTTGAAATGGACAGCTTGGCATGCTTTGGCATGTTATTTTTGTATTGCTTCATAAAAGGATCGACCTCTATTGCATAAACATAGAAAATAGAAGCTGAATTTTTGAGTGAGTTCAAGTACTAAAACCTGAGCACAAGGTGTTGACCTCAGATCAAAAAGTATCGACCTCTGCAGAAAAGTATCGATCCTAATATTGGGATAGACTGCAAAGGCTAGTTTTCTGTACTTTTTCAATAAGTTTTTTTCATTCCAAATGGCTAGTTCAAGTCTTTCGATGGTCCAAACTCTCTCTCCAGCCATTGTGAAGACTATTTAAAGGTGGAAACTCAAAAAAAAGAGAAGAAAAGTAGATTGAAAGTAGAAACCATTCAAATTATGAGGTTTATTGAATATCTAAAGAAAAAGAGAGAAAAGAGAGGACTTTATGCAATAAATTTAGAGAGCTTTCAAGTGTGATCATCCTCAATCATTCAAGCTTTCTCTCAGCTTTCAAAGAAAAGAATTCAAAGCTTCAAGCGCCATCTTTTAGCGTCTCCTTCAAGCTTCAAAAAAGATTTTTTTTCTTTTTTGTTCTTTTGTTGAATTTTTTATATCTTATTTTTTTATTTTTTTACAAGTTTTTTTAGAGAAAAGAAACTTGAGGTGTATGCTAGTCCAAACCACTAATTGGATGGTGTAAAGATTGTGGTTGGTGTTTTTTGTTTAAAACTAACTAGGTTGATAGTGAATTCGAGAAAACTATTGATGTAGGATTATGGTTGGTGAGCCTGACAAAATTAATTAAATTTATTTATAATTTTCATCAATCAATCAGATTTTCATCAACCAATCACATCTATACGATGAACAATAGAAGTTCATACACAAACCTACAGTCATTCCATTCAAACACACTCAGTAGAAGCTAGATCCTGTCTGTGGATAATGGAGCACATCTAAAGCTTAAACACAACTAAAGTATATCAAAGGAAACATAACTATAGGATAGCAAAAGTAAATCCCCCACACACGTAGGTGCTGGGCTCTCTAAAATAAAAGATGACTACTCCCATCAAGTTGTATGGTCTGGACCTTGCCTAACACTAGAATCTAAAAGAAAAGAAGAAAATAATATAGTGAGTCGTAAGACCCAGTGAAAGATAATATACCTTAACGAAAATGGGTTAAGCTCATGCACGAGTGCTAAGATCAAAACACACTTACGACCTCTTCGGCTATGAGCATAATAACACTTTCAATCAAGTAGAATAATAGAATAAATGCCAAACAAAATAAAAATAAATGTAAGCATGTTTCTTTAACATCTATTATTCAAACAAACTTCTAAACATTAGTTAATGAATAGATCAAATTTAACGAACTAAATTAAATTTATTTTTAAAGTAATCATATATCCAACACATGAAAGGAGACCTCTAATCCAAAATTAAATAGTTACTTGCTTGTCCCAAACTTCACCAAAACTGCACGTGTGTGTCAACACGTTGGGCTAACACCGTCCTTATTAGCTAGGGAACAAAATCAGTCATGTCGGCCAAAACATGCCGGGCTAGCACTACCCTTGCCAGCTAGAAAAATAAAATTAGCCGTGTCAGCCAAAACATGCTGGGCTTGCACCACCCTTACCAGCTAGGTTATCCAAACATGGTGCACCAAGGCTAATGCCAATTACCACTAGCTACAGTGGTCGATTAGAGTTTTCTCCCATAAAATCTTATTGTTATCGATTTAAAACATAGTCTATATCTCATTTTTCCATGCATAATAAACAAACAAAATTCATCACTAATTTCATATATCAAAGGAAAGGTTTAGAGGTGCTTATCCAAGGTTCACACAAACTCTAGCAACTAAGAAAATTAGAGTATTTCCAAAGCCTTTTTTTTCATAAGAAATAAATAAGTTTTCAAGATAATCATTATGGCAAACATGCTAATAATAGAATATTAACATAAAGTGTCGATTTGCTGAACAACTATAAAAGAGAGTAACATATGATACTCCAGATTTAATAAGGATAGATAAACCAAGATATATAAGCATGCCAAGGAGATTCAAAAAAATATTCAAATAGGTCATAAAATATATTATCAACTCACCACCAGTTCACCTCTTCCTAGCTAACTTCTCTTGGATTCTAACTGAAGACAAGTTCTTTTTTTAGCTCTCCTCCTTCCTCTGCTTTCTCTCTATGGTTTAGAAGTCCAAACAACAACCAGAAGAACCGTTAGTGTTTTTACTTTAGAAAGGAATAAATTAAAAGAAATTTGTTAGTTGTCAACTTGTAAGGAATCAACTTTGCCGAGGTGTTGTCCAGATAATTTTCTAGCTCTTCATTTATTTTTTTAAGCTACTCTGTCATTCTAAGAAAAATGATTAGAAATCAGAACTCAAAATCCTCTCGGTTAAAATCTGCTCTCAAAAAATTCTATTATTAGGGTCGACACTCACACACAGGTTAGCCTCTAGATCATCCTCTTCTCAAAAATAGGTCAATCTCTGGGTCGGCCACCATCAAAACTTTCTGAAAATCTTTCTCTATTTTTTTAAGATAGTGTTGACACCTCTTGGAGAAGTATCGATCTTTTCTCCTGAATTTTGATAGAAATTTTATTTTTACACTCTGCTTGTAGCTTTACTTAATACTCTGCTTATTTATATTTTTTTAAAGTTAATCTTCATTAACTTTAAAATATAAATATAAATAAGAAATAACCTTCTATTTGGATTCAATAAAAATATTAGAAAAATTAAAATTCTCAAGAATAAGATATCAAAACTTGAGTTCTAGCTCAAATTTTCTGAAACCAAAAACTTTTAAAACTTCTTTCCTTTAAAATGAATAGGTTAAAGGATTTCAAAATTTATTAAAAATTATTTTATAACCCACCAACACCTAAAGATCAATTATCAATTATAGTTTCAAGAAAATATATATTTCATATAGCTCCTCATATAGATACTAGATTCCAGACTTAAAAAATTTTCAAGATCCAAAATGATAGATAATCATAAGTTAGGCTCAAATAGCTTCAATAAATTTTGGTAAAGTAAGTTTAATTTAAAATAGTTTATAATTAAGATTGGGTAGCTTACAAGATCAATCCTAACAACTTAAGCGAATACCAAAGAAATCATATATAATCTGAAAATTCTATATAAGATCGGGGTATTACAAGATTGCTCCGAACCACTATAAATTACTTGTATTTATAGTATGCTTTAATTTCTAGCTCTTCATTCTTGCATTACTTATTTTTTTTATTCATTTAAATTATCTCATTATTTTAATTCTGCTGCTACACTTTGTATGTTTATTATAAATACTCAAGTTGTTTTAAATAGAATACATATTTGACTTAAAGTTTTAATTTGACCAAGATTTTAAAAGAATCCAATTCACCATTTCTTTTGGGTTGTTATCTTTAGATAATAAGTGGTATCAGAGTAAGTGCTTTGTTATTAATTGTTGACTTAACCATCAAGAGCCAAAGATCTTGGCAATCCAAAATAGAATCTCATTTTAATGAAGGCCATTCCATTGATCGACCTTCATTGTTTGATGACTCAAATTATACTTATTGAAAAGCTAGAAAAAAATCTTCATTCAAGCACATGACTATAATCTATGGAAGATAATTATCAATGGCCGACACACATCCAATGCATTGATTCATCATAAGAAAATGGCCCAACTTAATGCTAAGACCATAAATATACTTTATTACTTTATAGATATTAATCTGTTTAATGAAATTTTTTCATATATTTTAGCAAATCAAATATGGAAGAAATTGAAAACTACTTTCGAGAGAGCAAATCAAAGAGAAACATCAAGCTCCCAAGAAAAAAAGAAAGTTCAATATCCTAACTCATGCCTCGTGATGCATGAGGATGAAAATAAGAAAAAGAAGAAGAAACAAAAAAGAAAGAAAGCAATAATTAAGGAAGAGCAAAGCAAAGAAGAGATTGAGAAAGAAAAGGAGGGTATAGCAAGTTGTTGCCTCATGGCTCAAAATAATGAGGTATATTATGAACACTTCTCTGAATTTATTTTTAATGAATTATATGAAACTTTCAATAAGTTAATGGATGAACATAAAAAAATAAGACTATAGAATAAAGAACTTAAAAAATCTAATCTATCTTTGGCTCTAGGAAAGATAAAACTTTGAGTGAAAAAGAAGATCTTTTGAAAAATATAGAAAATATAACCTTTTTTTTTGAAATAAATAGAAATCTTAACTAAGAAAAAAATCTTACAAAATTTGAAAAATTTTTAGTTGAAGAAAAAAACTTTTAAAATCATAAAAGTCCTTAGAGGATGAGAAAGATAAATATTTGAAATCTAAAAAATCTTTAGCAAAAGAAAAAAATGTTTTTGACTTATGAAAAATCTTTTTTAGAAAAAATGTTAAACTAAAGAAAGATATTGAAAGCTTGAAGTCTATGATTGAAAAGTTTACAATTCGATCTAAAAAGCTTTAAGCCATTTTAAATAATCAAAGAGCTATTTTTGATAAACCTAGAATTAGTTATAATTCAATAAGAAAATAAAAGTTTGAAAAAATATGCCCAACAAAGCTTCAACTAAGAATTATTCAATTAAGTATTTTAAATATAATAAAGTTGGTCATAAAATTTCTAAATGCAACATTAAAAAATTTGGCCAAGCTTCTATCAAATAAATTTGGATTCCAAAAGAAACCATGAGCTCTAATCTCTATAGATCCAAGATGATTTGGGTACCAAAAATTATTAAGTAATTTTGTAGGTGCACCAAGGATCCAATTGAAATAAAATGAAAAAAAATTTTATGGATGCCTTGAAAATGAAAAGGAATGAGTATTGATGCATGGTATAATCTAAACTTTTCTCACATCACACCATCAATGATTGTTAAAATTATTTTGATTAAATCTATTGACTTTAATATGATTTCATGTTATATTTATGTGCTTGAAATTCTTTTTATATATTAGTAAGATAAGTATGGTTCATTGATTTTGATGATTTGAATACTTTGATTTTAAGAGGTCAATATGCTCTCCTCTAAGTATCATGTTATGATATGAGTTGAAATTATCTTAAAATTCAACATAATATTTAAGCTTTTTCATATCAATTTTGCTACCGAGAAACTTAAATTAAAAGAAGTTTAATCATCTATAAATCTATTTAATTATAAAATATTTAAGTGAAACTAATTTTTGGCATTCTCCCATAAGATGCTTAAATATTAAATTTTTTTCAAAATATTGCATGATCTAAGTACTTGAAGATAAAACATCTATTCATAAAACTTAAGTGCTTAATATTACATTGCATTTTAGTTTTATCTTAAGGATTCAAACTTTTCTAGCTGAAATAAAAAATATAGAGCTTACATCTAGATTTTTTTCTCTTGATACTCTTGATTATCTTATTCGATTAAATTTTTTATTCTAAAATTTGATTTGAATATTATCTTTAATTTTTAACTTATTTGCATATTAATTTTTATCTAAATTGATCAAATTTTCTTGAATTAAAATTTCTTGAACTATTGATCTAACCCTTTAAAAAAAAAATAGTATGTTTGATGATGTTCTTTGTTTGATTTCAATGCTTATTTAATTGATTCAATATGTGTTCATTTTATAAAATTAAGAAAAAGATACTAATGATTGATTAAATAAAGAATGATGAGAGAAAATTAAAAAGATTAAATTTTTTGGCATAGAAAATATCATTGAAATATTAAAGATAAACTATTTTTGAAACTTAGAAGTTATTTAATATTTTCTAAGAAAAAAAGATGAAATGACTTATTTTAGGATAACTAAAAATCTCTTAACTTGTATGATTTGTTAATAGTAATTTAAATTAGTTTTTATTCAATCTTTAAGTGGTATCAAATTTTTTAAGAAAATTATTAATTGATCTAAATTTTAGTTTTATTGATATCATAAAAACTTCTAAGCAAATTATCTTTGATTCAAAATTATTGTTTGATCTCAATTTTAGTTCAATTGGTATCATAATTTATATCAAAAAAACTATTTCTATGTTGAATTCCATCACATAGCTTATATGATATCATTTGAGATAAAATCAGGAAGTTCATATCTTTTTTAAACTTAATTAAATTATATTTCTTAAGAAAAGAAAGACCTAAGTTTAAACAAAATATTTTTCTATAATTTATTTTGTATGATTTGTTGATATCAATCTAAATTAACTTATCAAGATAATTTGATCTAAATTTTAATTGATTCATTTTTTTCAATCAAAAACTTCAATGATTGATATTAAATAGATCATTTTTGTCTTGAATTCTATTGCATTATCTTTTGTCAAAAGAAAAATATGCTATATCTCACATTTGAATTTTCATGATCATATTCTTACTATTATATTATTTGAGATAAATTCTTATGATATGTTTTTGAATGATCTGCTTTAGTATTAAAAGAAGAGAAGTATTTTCAAAACTATATTATTCAAAATTTTTGAAGTCTAGAGTTTTTTTAATTAAAATTAAGAAGTATATGTATGCATCTATATTTTTGAGAAATGAAAAAACTCTTAATCTAAATTTGAAAGTAAAATCCATAATATATTTTTTATAAAAAAGAATAAAAAATATTAAAAAAATATAATATTTTAATTAAAAATATATTTAAATTTTAAAATCTAAATTTAAAAGTTAAATAATTTAAATTTTAAAATTTAGCATTAGTTAAGTTCATATTAAATATGCTCAATTTAAAAGATAGGGAGAGAAAGTAAAATTTTTACTCTTAAAAGGCTACTTAATTGAAGATATCTTGACATAAAAAAAAAATTATTTAAGATAAATTGATTACCAAATTAGTATTAATTAAAATTTAATATGATATCAAATTAAAGATGCTTAACTTGAAAGAAAAAGAGAAAGTAAAAAAATTATAAAGCTTAAGTATGCAAATTCTGAAAGAAAAAAGAGAAGATAATGCTAAAGAATGAATATGTATATTTTAATTTAATAATTTAAATTTAAAATATGGAAAAAGTTGAAAAATAAATTAATCTAGCTATTAGTATGAAAAATAGGGAGAGAGATATTTTCTAATTTGATTTAATTAAAAATATTAATGAATTTATGATCTTAAATTTTCAATCAGTTATCTTATTTTGAGTTTTATTATATTAATTTTAAACTTTCAATCAAATGCCTTATAGTCTTCTCAATTTATGTTTTCATATATTTATTCAGTTTAATTTACTTGATTTAGAGTGCTATTAATTTAAAATAATTTTAGATAAATAACTTATTTTTAATAATTAAAAATTACTTAAAGTGGTATTATTAATATGCAAATTTTATATTTTGATTTGCATAATCATCCTTGAAAATTGATTGAAGTTAAATTAAATTAAAATTATGCTCTTACTCCAAGACATGAATTTCTAAACTTAATTTTAAAAATCATTTAAAAATTTAAATTTGATGCTAAATTTTTTATATGCATTATAAAATTCTTATGAATTATTTATATTAAAGTATTTTTTACTCAAAGTAATAAATTTAAAAATATGACTAGTATTTATTTTGATACTATTTATTTTGCTTTACTCAATATATTTTTGATACATATCTTTTTCAAATTTAATTGACTAAATTTTTTTTTAAAAAAAGATTGAATATTAAAGTATGTATTATACTTGATTTTATGGTTAAATTTTTTTAAAAGCTTTATTTCTCTTAAAGCTTAAAAGTGCATATTTAAAAATTTGATTAAAAAGTTATATTTATTCAAAAAGAGAGAGAGCCTTTAATATTTGACTTTAAACTAATTTTTGAAAAGAAAAAAAATATTTTTTTAAAGAAAAAAGGATTAATTTAAATTGATCTTCTTAATTAGATACATCTCTAAATTGATATAATTCTTATATCTTGTTGATTTTAATGATAATTTTTTATCCTTTTTGTGAGCTTTTTGATATTATCAAAAAGAAAGAAAGGTATATTGAGTATATGCTTAAAAAATTAATACTTAAGAAACTCAATGAATTTCATGAAGTACAACCTTAATACTCATTGATATGAATTATGTAAAATATTATTTGAAGCTTTTATGAAGTGAGCATTTATATTTGTGTACATTTTTACTTCATATTTTATACTAGCCAGTTAGTTGAAATACATTAATTTTATTTTTATGCATATACTCAAAGTTTTTTCAACATCAAAAAGAAAAAGATTATTGATTCACTGATTGATTTTGATGATTTCAAAATATTGAGTATAAATGATACTAATCATATATTTTAAGAATATATGTAGGTCTTTTCTGGTGATCAAATTGAAGAAATTAATCTAAGAAAAGATGCATACAAAAATCATCAAGTCAAGAGTTTCAAGAAAATTGAATTGAAAAAGATCTTTGAAGAAGGACAAAATTATAATTTCATTAAGTTAGAAGAAAATATGTTTTGAAAGTTTCAAGAGCAACTAGAAAAAATTTTAATCTTTTCAAGGTAATTTCATATTTTTTAGATATCAAATTTAGAAGAAAATCAAGTTTTAGCAAAAGAGTCAACCCTAGGGACGACCCCTAGGTCATTCTTTTTTGAAATAGGCAACTTGGCACGTTGTTTTTATATGGCCTCACAAAAGGATCGACCCATCGGTCGACTCTTGGTAAAAGGATCGACTCCTGGATCGATCTCTGTTGCATAAAAATAAAAAATAGCTGCTGAATTTTTGAGTGCAATCCAAGTGTTGACATCTGAGCATAATGTATTGACCCCAGATCATAAGATGTCGACCCCAATGTCGAGACAAGCTACAATGGCTAGTTTTTTGCACTTTTTCAACGGATCATTTTCATTCCAAATGGCTAGTTCAAGCCCCTAATGATGCAAACTCTCTCTCTCTCTCTAACCATTGTGAAGACTATTGAAAGGTGGAGAATTAAAAAAAAAAAAAGAAAGAAGTAGATTGAAAGTAGAAATCATTTAAAATATGAGGTTTATTGAATATCTAAAGAAAAAAGAGAGAAAAGAGAGGACTTTGTGCATTAAATTTATAGAGATTTCAAGTGTGATCATCCTCAATCATTTAAGCTTCCTCTCAGCCTTTAAAGGAGAGAATTCAAAACTTCCAAAGCCATCTTTCAGCCTCTCCTTCAAGCTTCAAAATAATTTTTTTTTCTCTTTTATTCTTTTGCTAAATTTTTTATATCTTATATTTTTATTTCTTTATAATTTTTTTGGGAAAAAGAAACTTGAGGTATAGGCTAGTCCAAGTGAGTAATTGAATGGTATAAAAATTATGGTTGGTACTTCTTATTTAAAATCAACTGAATTAATAGTGAACCTGAGAAAACTATCGGTGTAGGATTGTGGTTGGTGAGTTTGGTAAAATCAATTGGATTTGTTTATAATCCTAGGTTAAAATAAATGTACTATAATCTAGGAATTATAATGAAATTTTCAAGAAGATAGCTTAGGGAGTGGACGTAGGAGCGGGTTGCTCCGAATCACTATAAATTACTTATGTTTGTAATGTGCTTTAATTTTTAGCTCTTCATTCTTGCATTACTTATTTACTTTATTCACTTAAATTATCTCATTGTTTTAATTATGCTGCTACACTTTGTATGTTCATCATAAATACTCAAGTTGTTTTAAATAGAGCACATATTTGACTTAAAGTTTTAATTTGACCAAGATTTTAAAAGAATCCAATTCACCTCCCTCCCTTTTGAGTTGCTATCTCTTGGTAACAGAAAGGTTTCCAATGCTACATCTCCACCTATTAAGGGTGTGTTGGACTTTGTGAAGTAACAAGGAGATTCTTGTAGTGAGATTAGAATTGTCGTGACCAGTATATGTTTTTAGAATAACCTCACCTACACCTGGATAAGTAAGCCAAAACTTTTTAAAGCGAAACAATTTAGGCCCCTTGTTAACTTTATAAATAATGCAAATAAGAAGGGGACAATGATCAGAAGCGGACTTGGTGAGGTGATTCACAATCGATTCAAGAAAAGGATTTAACCAAGACTTGGAAGCAAATACTAATATCAATTTTTTTCCAAACCCTAGTAGAGCCTAAATGATTATTATTCCAAATATATCGAGGACCTGAAAAGCCAAAATCAAGAAGGCCAGTCGTTGACCCTAAGATTGATTTTAATGAAAGACAAAATATTAAAGTATATTTGGTATTAATAAATTGGTTGAAGTATTTAAGACAAAATTTAGGAAGTTAGGAATCTATCCGATGAAGCTCCATATTTATGATTGAAAGAACGAAGAAAGAAGAGCAAAAAAAGTCAAACCAAATATTTTTTAGAGTTTACTGGATCTTAAGCTGACTCAAAGGAGGCTTGAGTTGACTCTGGCATGATTTTAGCATTTGACACAGATCATGAGTTGACTCAAGAACAGTATGAACGGACTCAAAGACTCAAACAGGCATCGGAACTTAAAAATAGAATATAGCATTTTGGATCCTATCGTTTGAGTCAACTCAAGCATCTCTAACATGCTTCAAATTTTGCACGACTGAGGAGTTGACTCAAGAAAAACATGAGCCGACTCAAGTCTCAGGAGGGCATTGGTTTAAGAATAAAAAGCTAAATTTTTCATCCTACAGCTTGAGCCGACTCAAGAAGCCCATAAGTTGACTCAGGCATGGAGAACCGGCATAAGTATAGAAAAGATAAAATGTTGAATTTTTCACCCTATAACTGGAGTCGACTTAAGAAATCCGTAAGTGAACTCATGAGGATCTTGAGCTGACTCAAGGATCAGGAGAGTTGACTCATATGCTTCTGACAGCTCTAACGGCTAGTTTTTAAAACTGCACAAAATTACTTCAAAAAGCTCCAAACATCTTTTACTCGTGCTCCAATGGCTACAAACCCATTTTTGATGCTCCTAATTTAGATTAGAAGGCTTCAAAGATATTATTAAAGTAAGGGGAATACAAGGAATCAAGAGAAGAAGAGAGAAATATCAAAAGACATTCAAAAATTCAGTGCAGTGCTTTTAGTGAGCTTTAAAAAGTATTTATTGTAATCCAACCACCCAATCTACTATGCAATCAAGGTATTCTTAAGTAAAAAAAGAGAGCATTCATTATAAAAACCCTCCAACTTCTTAACTTGTGTATCAAAGCTTCAAATTAGCTCTTCAAAAATTTTATTTGTATTTAATTTTCTGCACTTTCAAATTTCTGTATTTTAAGTTTTAATAAAGTTTGAAACTTAGGGGATAGGCTCATCCAAGTCTTGAATTAGATTTGTACAAGTTTAGAAGTGGCATGGGAATAGGTTTTGGTTGGTGAGCCTGAAAAATCAACGGAATTATTAGTGAGCTCGAAAAACTAATGGTATAAGATTTTGGTTGGTGCTCCTGTTGAAAACCAACTGGATTTATTTATGAGTTTGAAAAACATAAACACGCTACAATCAAGAAAGAATTATAGTGAAAATTTTAAGAAAAATTTGGAGAGTGGACGTAGAAACAGATTGCTCCAAACCATTATAAATTTTATGTGTTTGTTGTGTCTTCTTATGTTTACTTTACTTGCTTTCAGTTCTTGCTTAGTTTAGTTTTATTTCTTAGTTAGTAATTTATATGATTTAATTCTACTACTATTTATATTGCACACATCTTCACCACATCTTTTAGATAATTGTTAAAATATATATTTGTTAAAGTTGAATTAGGTTTAAAATTTTTAAGAACCCAATTCATCCTCTTTCTTGGGTTGCTACCTCTAGCAACACCAGTGGCGGGCAAAAAGGAGTGAAATTCTTTGACGTCCCTATTCATTGAAAAAGGAGTGCCACCTCTTTTATCAGAAACATTTAATGTATAATTGAAATCACCAACTAAAAGTAAAGGGATGCAAAGACATAAAATGTCATGCACATGGGTCCATAGAAAACGTCACTCAAAAATAGAACTACTTGCATAGACAACAGCTAATATCTATGAAGAAAACTTATGACCAGTAACAACCCCCAAAGCAACTCGTCTTTCTATATGATAAAACTGCACAAAACCTAAAGATTTTTTTCAAGCAAACTATGTGGTAGAATCATATAGAACTCCCAAAGGGGACCAAAAAACCTCCGAATATAACTATGAGCCATCTCATCAATTCTTGTTTCCAAAAAACATAACATATTTATATTATATTGTCTCATCAAAAGCTTGGTATAATTAGCAATAGGGGCTTTTTCTGTACTCCTATAATTTCATACTAAAATCTTCATTTTATGATGGTCTGCCAAAGCAAGATCCACCTTATTTTTAGCCTTAACGATATTCACATTACCCTGAATAATAGGAAGATTTATAAGAGAGTCAGATAATTGATTAGCATGAAGAACATTTTGAAGATGTTTACAAACTCCCTCGTGATTATTGATGCCATGCTGATGAGAAGTAGTGGGAGGATCTTCTATGGATTGGACTTGCTCTATTGGAGGCCCCTCCAATTACCTATCATCTTTGGATGGATTAGTCGTACTGACATTAATTGGCTTCCATATCTTGAGGACCGATGTCTTTGTTTTGCTAGCATATGGTAGCAAATCAGCCATACTTTTCTTTTCACTTTCAACTATAGGCTGCTGTAACAACATTCTAGCTTGCGGTGGAGAATGGAATTTGAATGGATTTGTTGTCTTGTTGGGGACCTCTTACGTTTGCCTTTTATTGTCCTTGCATCATTTGACATAGCACTAAAAACAACAATGTCAGAAATTTCCATATTTTGTTGTTCTTGGCTATCCTCTATATTCATATCTTCTAATGTGAAGTACTTGGAAACAGTGTGTGACTTAGAAACATCTACATGGGACTCCAACACAGATGTGCACTTCACAGGTTTCTTAGGTAAGCTCCATTCATCAACAGCCCTTCCACCTACAGGACTAGGAGTAGAAGCGAAGACTTGAGCTTGAGGTGCAGATGCAGCGGTAACCGATACCGTGATGCTCTCTTGTCAAAGGCCCAAAGAGGGCCAACTCCTGACCACTTAGAGCCGAGCATGCACAAGCGTCATGGGCAGGCAACTCCTTTTACGTGAATTGTTGTCATAACAACTGGTCATGGACTTGAACCCATGTTCCTAGATAGATAGGTTTAGTTAAATCCAACAAAACACACACCTATGTAAACCCCATGCGAGTTGAATTAATAGCCCAATCACCGAGAAATAAAGGACTACCTGCTTGCGATGCAATGTTTAATATTTTTTCAGTGTCCCACAACTCTAAAGGAAGGTTGGTAATCGTAGCCAAACCCTAACTTGAGAGATTGAGTCGCGACCAAGCCTAAATTTAGGCCTCCGAGGCTAAAGAGCAAGCAATTGCCTGGTCAGCGACCATAGGCCTTTTTCAAGAGCCCGGGTTTTTGCCTCTTCCGAAGGGCACCGAAACAACAGTAGCCTCAAACAGGGGAGAAGACGCATGGAACTCTTCCCATAAATTCCAATGGAGCCTCGTCTCTTTTTCAATAAACTCTATTGGAAACCCCCGACCCAAAAACTTACTAATTAACACGGTCCGTGGTCGCTTTGATGAAGATTGAAGTGCATCCTCTGAGAATTGCACCATCTTTGTGAATCTCTACTGCAGTAGTTCTATTTCAATATATGAGGTTCTAGATGTTTCTCATTGAAATTTCTTTTGGCCTTGGATCACTTGCGACCAGGGTTGGTTTGGATCTGGAGCCAACCCTTTTGCCAAAGAGGGCTAATGCCAAGAAGAACTCTCCCCTACCGACTACTGAGGAGGCGACCTCCCCATGTCTCCAGGAGCTGATGTCTTCGAAGAAGAAGCCCCTACTCAAACGGAGATGAAACATATATTAGGGACTTACCTTTCTTATCCATAGGCTGTTTATCTTCTTCTTTGCCATTTATCTTCTTCGCTATTCCAAAATCACTGCTAACAGCTGATGTAGCTGGAGCAGTTACCCCACTGAGTCAGGCCATCTTGTGTACCAAAAAAAAATAGTAAAATTTTTTTCTATACTATAGATGGTATAGTTCTACGGACGATGATTGATTCTCGTGCAGAATTAAAATAATTTTTTTTTTTTAATGCCGTGCTCTATTTTCTTGCGAGAGCGATCCATAGCTCAGCAGCTCAACAAAACCCGAAGCAAAACTATAAAACCACAGCCCAAACGAAACCTAGCTGTCAGGCTCAAAAGGACCAAAGCAATGGTATGATTTCCCTCACTTTCTCTCATTAAAACAGACTCTACTTCATATAACAAATCAAGGGTTTCATTGGATTAATTGGTTAATAAAATGGTTTAGTCAGGATTTGGATTTTTGACTCATAAAACAAGCAGATTGGATTCAGGTCGGCAAAGTTTTAACTTATTCTGTATCCAATTCGATCTATATCTAGTTCAATTGGACCCAATTACCGTCCCTAATTTAATTAGCTTGATGTATTTGTGCTACATTAACGATAGGATGGCCTAAACTTAGTCCATTATACTTCTAATTCGAGGCTTGGAAGACGAGATTGGCCACTCGGTCCCGTTAACTGGACTCATACGCTAGAGAAGGTTTAATTTATTTGCATACAAATTATCACGTTTGTATTTAATTTAATATTATTCTAATATTTTTTTTTAAAAAAAAATTCCAGGTGAAAAAAAAGTTAAAATCCGTATTTGGAACAAAGGCTATAAATAAAACCTTAAATATCGGCCAAGAGGGGTTTTTGGAGGTTTTCTCTCGGTCGGCTCCCTAAGCGAAAAACCTATCGCGGATTCAATCGCAGCACAATGGTCGCAGCTTTGTGTGTCTACTAAATCCAAACCTCAAACCACTCTTCCCTTTTTCCTCTATCCAAATCGTTCTCGATGAGGTCGACCCTCTTGTCGAGAGCCTTCATCGGGCTTCGATCGATCCGTTCTACGCCTTTCGTTACGCAGGATTCAAGAAGAAACTGCTGTTCTTTTGCTAAGGAAAGATTGCTTCTTTTGCTTCACTTGATGCGAAAATTTCGATCTTTTTCATGGTTTTTTTGTGGGTTTTCCGGATTTAATTGATCTTTGGTGGTCTCTGATCTCGTTTCTTGATATTGGGTTCTCTACCTTCTAACAAATGCATGATAGTGTTCAGGTTATTGGGCGTTCTTGCGATAGATCCAGTGATAATTCTTGGAACTTCGCTGCTTTTGGATTTAAATTCTTGGCTTGCTTTCCATTATTGGATTTAAGAAAATCGTATATTGGTAATTTTTATGTGCATCTGTTGTACGTGCTATGATGCCATTTCTGATTGCAAATTGTCATCTTTTGGATTTTTGGATTTTGCAATTTCTAATGAGGTTTTAGATGAAGGGATGAGTTTTAGTAATCATGTGATCCTCTTCAGGAAGAGTTTTGGCTTTCTTGCTATCTTTCTAGCTGACAGGTTTTTTTGTGGGTTTTCCGGATTTAATTGATCTTTGGTGGTCTCTGATCTCGTTTCTTGATATTGGGTTCTCTACCTTCTAACAAATGCATGATAGTGTTCAGGTTATTGGGCGTTCTTGCGATAGATCCAGTGATAATTCTTGGAACTTCGCTGCTTTTGGATTTAAATTCTTGGCTTGCTTTCCATTATTGGATTTAAGAAAATCGTATATTGGTAATTTTTATGTGCATCTGTTGTACGTGCTATGATGCCATTTCTGATTGCAAATTGTCATCTTTTGGATTTTTGGATTTTGCAATTTCTAATGAGGTTTTAGATGAAGGGATGAGTTTTAGTAATCATGTGATCCTCTTCAGGAAGAGTTTTGGCTTTCTTGCTATCTTTCTAGCTGACAGTTTTTGCTTTTCGATTTTTTAAATTTAAATAATCTGCAGAGGAGAGCATCTTATGGTTGTATGAATTTGCCTTCTTTGGCTGCCCCAAATCTTGGATTTATTCGCCATCCTGCAACTACTTCACCAAGTGCAAGAATCATTACATCCGCAATTCATTCTATAGCTCATAAAGAACCTGTTGTTTCCGCTGAATGGCTTCATGCTAATCTTAGAGAGCCTGATGTTAAGGTTCATTCTTCTTTCTACTGGTTTGTCTATAAGTTAGAAGCTCTCTTGATGCTAAGTCATCACCAATGAGTTTTTGTTAAATCTATTTCTGAAGGTAGGTCATCTTCCTAGGGGGCAGATTGTTTCACTGCATTTTTATTATATATTAGTCTTTGAATCTGTAATATATATTGTTACAATTTTTTAAACTTTCTGTGATCTGGAAATTATTGAATGATGATATTATATTACATGATCATCACACTGTTTTAAAGAGATAAAGGGATTAAGAATGGAGGAATGGATTTCATATACATAAAAAATTATTAGGGGGATTCAAATCTCAGGTAACTTATCCTTGTGACATCCATAGATGTGTATGAAATAGTATGAGAACTCAGAATCCTTTGTTCTTAAAGAGAAAAGGTATAACAGTGCTTGGATTTACCTGAGAGATGGCATTTACCATGATGGGTACAAAGATAGCAATAATATTAAGCTTTACTTAAACAAACCAAATCATTATGGAGAGCACAATTAAAGTTTTAATAAAACTGCAAATTTTAGACAAAATCTTACACAACCTTAAGATAAAATCTATTATATAAAGTGTACCTTCAAGATCACAATCAATCAAAATTATGCTACGGAGAGGTAGAGGGGCTCTGATGAAATGCTTTTGACACCCATGGTGAAAGGAAAAGTTATCGGAGCACTTCTCCACAGGACTCTAGGTATCATGTGGGATTCTGTTCTGGTAAACAGTGGCCAAAGCATGCTGCGGATGACAATACAATGGGATCACAATCCTTTAGAAACTGATCCTGCCGAGTTCAATGCAAACAGACCCTTAGTGACACAATTTTTTATTCCTACTATGTTATAGATAATCAGGGTTCAGCCTGTTGCCTATAAATTTTCAATGTTCATAATGTTTTTTTCTGTTAATTAACTGGCATAGACGAATTTGAAGTTTGGAAAATTCTAATTACTATTTAATCTTCTAATTAATGGTTTAAATAATCAATTAATCAATTAATAGTTCGTAAGTTACCCAAAAAAAATGTGATGTTTTCTTAACTTTAATTTGATCCTTTTCTTTAACTCATGTTTTACTTAATCCTTTACATATCTCGCATGATGCTTTTAGAAGCTTTTAAACTTTTGGGAAGTCCTTCTAAAGCATTTTTGATTATTTGTTTTCCGAATCTACTTGATTTCTGACTATCGTGAAGGGATTACAATTTGGTGCAGATTCATCATAGGCTCACAAACATATTATCAGTTTCCTAGAAAATTGGAGATTGTACACATTTTTTATGGTGACTGTTTCTTGGAAGTCACTATGTCAACCTGTTGTAGTCCATCTAATAGGACATGTATTAACCCACATACACCCATTTTAGAGCACTAATGACCACCGAACTGAATTCATATTCCTTTTATTTTATGTCACTGGAATCAGACAAGTTTTAGTGGCAGCAATATCAACTTCAGTAGTTCTGTTCTCTATTGGGATTGTTGCATTGGTGTACCTGTTAAAGAGGGTACATGTGCAAATGTTAGTTACTGGCAGAAAGAACAATTGATTCCCCATCTCTCTTTCTGCATATAATAATCTAATCAGAAAAGGAGATTGTATATCCTATTATTCTGTCTTTCTAACTCTACTATGAGATGTACTTTTTTGTTGTTCACTCTGCCTTTTTTGCAATTAATATCTGAGTTATTAATATTCTGACAAACCATAAAATTGTTGGACTGTCATCTAGGATTTTTTTTTTTTTTTTGTTTCTGTATTTATTTAAGAACTTGAAAGGGTGAATTTGTTTGCATCCACTAACATATCAGTTTCAGATGGATAAATCCAATGCATTGCCTAGGCAATATTTCAAAAACAGTGAGAGTTCAAATTATTGTTAAAGTAATATATGCATTTGTCCTGTTAAACAATCATATATTTATGTCATGGAAGTATTGAAAGTGTGCTGGTTCCAATGGTCCTAATGTGGCCAACTGTGTAGCTAATTCTACTTTGGCTCATTATTTTCACTGACCATTCGTAGTTGACTTGAGAGTTCATGTTGACATAAATACTAATTTTTTATTCTCTTTCCTCTGTGATCCTCACATTTTTTTTTTTTTTTTACTGTTTCCTTTTGCAAGGTTTTAGATGCTTCATGGTACATGCCAGATGAGCAAAGGAATCCATTCCAAGAATATCAGGTCTCTTTCCAGTATGTTTTTCGTATATCTTCTGATGATTTTTAGTGTTCTATGAAGCTGTTGCATATTCTTTTAAGTAAAGCTTGTTAAATAATATTTGAGCCCTTGTTAGATGGCATGATGCGTGTTGGTAATGCTTACCATCATCATTTGCACGCTAAGAAGATTCTAAGAGATATATTCCTAGATATACATCCCATAATATTTCCAAATTAAGTGTTGGGGATAAATCCCGCTCCTGCCGAAGTGGTGCTTAGCCTAATACAGCTGGTAATCATGGAAGAGCTTCGATCGAAAATTTTCATCCCAGCGGCCGAACCCCATTCGATCTCCTCCAACGGTCGAACTCGTCCAATGGCCGAACTCCTCGAGCTGGATTCCAAACCTAATCGAACTCCACAACGACCAAGCTCCAGCTGAACTTCCACAGCGACTGAACTTCCAAACTCCTCTAGCAGTCGGGCTTCTACGGGAGCCGAACTCCTTCCGGACTCCTCCAGCAATCAGGCTCCTATGGGAGCCGAACTCCTTCCGGAGTCCTCCAGCAGTCGGACTTCTATGGAAGCCGAACTCCTCTAGTTGGGGTTCTACGGGAGCCGAACTCCTTCCGGACTCCTCCAGCAGTCGGGCTTCTATAGGAGCCGAACTTCTTTCGGACTTCCTCAGCAGTCGGGCTCCTACGGAAGCCGAACTCCTTTCGAACTCCTCTAGTCGGGCTTCTACGGAAGCGGAACTCCTTCCGGACTCCTCCAGCAGTCGGGCTTCTACGGGAGTCGAACTCCTTCCGGACTCCTCTAGCAGTCGGATTTTTACGGGCGCCGAACTTCTTCCGGACTCCTCCAGTCGAATTTTTATGGAAGCCGAACTCCTTCTAGACTGTTTCTTCAGACGGATTCCTACAGACGATCCCACTACTGAATGGTTACAATTATCATTTATCACGACAATTATGATAGTCATTTATCAAGACAATCATGATTGGCATTTATTAGGACGATTACGATGGGCATTTATCTGAACGATTACGACGGTTATTTATCGAAATAGTTACAACAAGGTCCGCCTATAAAAAGGGACCCTCTAGATATATTTTCTCGAAGCTTTCTTTTTCTTTTCGAAACTCTGCCAAACTTCTCTCTGAGCACTCCAATTCTGTTGGCCAGAAGAGCTAACTTGATCATTGGAGGGTTCTACCGGAGTCACCACCACCAACTTCGGATGGAATTTTATTTTGCAGGTCACCGACGGCGACCTCGTCTTCCTCGACTCCAGCTCGATCCGGCGTCAATCAAATTCTGCACCAACAGAATTGGCGCTAGAGGAAGGGTCCTCTGTTCCTGAGGTTCCCTTGATCTTAAAAGAGTGCTCAACAGCGATCTCTCTTCTTTCTCTCTGTAGTTCTTCCCAGAAAAAATGCCTCCCAAGAAAGCTTCGATCCGACGATCAACGGTCTCTGCAGCTAGATCTCGTCCAGATACAACCGTTCCAGCTCCGGTGAGTCAAGCACCACCTGCAATCATGGTGGATGCAGAGCAGTTCAACCTGCTGGTCCAGTAGGTTCGTGGTCTTGCGGATGCCATGCAGGCCATGTATCGGTAGGCTCCGGTACTAATTCGGTCGGAGCAAGCTTCTCCGGAGCTTCGTGATCCGATCTGGGAACGGTCGATCTCAGCTACTCGGCCTTTGATCCCCGGAAAGGGGAAGCAGAGGATGGAAGACCCATGCTTGGACCACGACTCGACCCAGGGGGAAGTTTCGCACCCGTTCCACCAGAAAACCCTGGAGATCAACGATCGTGAAGATCTCTTGGATCAAAGGCTCTTAGAAATGAGTCAACGAATTGAAGAGCTTCATCATACTCCCTTCTTACACGGTAATGATATACGTACTGACCCTTCTTTCTCTCAGAGGATCATGCAGGAGCCAATCTCGTCGAATTTCAAGCTTCCGCAGTTCGAGAGTTATGATAGAACCTTCGATCCGGTCGATCACCTGGAAGCCTTCCGGACAATGATATTGCTCCACGGCGCGTCAGACTCTATTTTGTGTCGGACTTTTCCGTCCACCCTTAAGGAAGCAGCCAGGAGTTGGTACTCGGCACTTAAGTCGGGTACCATCTTTTCCTTTGATCAGATGAGCCATCAGTTCGTGGCTCATTTCGTCAGCAGCCGACGTCCGTGCCGAGGTTCGGATTTCCTGATGAACATCAAGCAGAAGGAGGGAGAATTCATCCGAACTTATGTCATCCGATTTAATGCCACTGCACTGTATTGGAGGTCCAGAATCTGGACCAATCAGTTGCAATGGCCGCACTTAAGGGCGGCCTTCAGAAGAATGATTTGCTATTCTTCCTGAAGAAGAAGTACCTCAGGAACTTTGCCAATCTACTAGCTCGGGTTGAAGATTATGTCTGAGCTGAAGAGACCTTTAAGGCGAGGGATGATGAAGCCTTTGGTAAGCGGCGAATCGACCAGCCGGGCGGGCCCACCGAAGAAAGAAAGCCAAGTGAAGCTCGGCAGCGCTCCCAAACTCCCTCTGAGCGGAAGTGAGCCCGAACTCCTCCCTGGGCTTGGAGGTAGGGAAGCTCGGGCAGAAGGGCGCGGTGAGGTTCTCCCCAACGAAAGTTTCACAACTACGCCCCCCTCAATGCTCTAAAAATTCAAGTGCTGATGAAAATCAGGAAGCAACTGCCGAGGTCGGAAAGGATGCGCTCTCATCCCAGCAAGCGCAATCCTAACAAGTTCTGCTTTTATCATCGTGATCACGGTCACGATATTGAGGAGTGTATCCAACTCTAGGATGAGATCGAAGAGCTCATCAGGCGAGACAGATTAGGCCGATTCCTATGGTGACGGTCTGAAGGGTGTGAAGATCGGCCAAGGGCATTGCCGCAGCCCGAGCCACCAATGGGGGAAGATCAACAAGGAGATTGATCACCTCTCGGCATCATCAACACAATCTCGGGGGGACTTCGGTAGGAAGAGGCTAGCGGATCCGAGGGATCAGTGAAGAGGACTGAAGAATCCATAACCTTCACTGAGGCGGACGCTCAGGGGGTCCAATTCCCTCACAACGACGCAGTTGTAATCTCTTTAAATATTGCCGATTACAATGTACACCGTATTTTAGTAGATAATGGAAGCTCGGTCGACGTATTATTTTATGATGCCTTCTTGAAAATGTCCTTACTCAATAACCACTTGGGGCCTATGAACTCCCCGTTGATAGGCTTCACTGACGATGCCATACCAGTGGAGGGCATAATAACCTTGGCCATGACTGCGGGGCAACGTCCGAAACTGGCTGAGGCGCAGGTCGATTTTTTAGTCATACGGACTCCGTCCGCCTATAATACTACTTTCGGCCGATCTGGTCTAAATGCACTTCGGGCAGTGGTATCGACTTATTATTTGAAGGTGAAGTTCCTAACAAGTCACGAGATCGGAGAGGTCAGGGGAGATCAAGTTTGGCAAGGCACTGCTACTCAATCGCCCTGCATAAAAAAGAACAGTTCGACCCTTATCCTGTCGACGGGCTAGATGTCTGCGACGATCTCACCGAGAAGCGGGGCAAGCCTATGGAGGACCTCGTCTTTATACCCTTAAACGATGGAAACGCGGAGCATACGGTGCAGATCGGCTCCAACTTAGGAGACGAGGTTCCGAAGTAACTCATTATCTTCCTCAGGAAGAACGCCGACGTCTTTGCCTGGGCCCCAGCAGATATGCCAGAAATTGACGCCGAGGTCATGAAACATCGACTGGCCGTTGATCCGAAGCATCGGCCGATAAAAGAGAAGATGCGCAGCCACGCCCCAGAGAGGCAGAAAGCAATCGCCGAAGAAGTAGGCAAGCTCCTCAAAGCTGAATTCATCCGAAAAGTTAACTATCCGATCTGGATCTCAAATGTAGTCCTCGTCAAAAAGACGAACCATAAGTGAAGGATGTGTATAGACTTCAAAAAGATGAACAAGGTCTGTCCAAAGGACAGCTACCCTCTACCCAGGATCGATCAACTGATGGATGCGATCTCGGACCACGAGCTCCTCACCTTCATGGACGCCTTCTCTGGTTATAAGCAGATACGGATGGCACCGGAGGATGAGGAGAAAACTGCTTTCATTACTGACCGTGGTCTTTATTGTTACAGGGTTATGTCCTTTGGACTCAAAAACGCAGGGGCAACGTACCAGTGCCTGGTCAACAAGGTCTTCAAAGAGCAGATCGGCCACAACATGGAGGTGTACGTAGATGACATGCTCATCAAAAGTCGAGCTTCTACGGACCACCTCATCGACCTTGAAGAGACCTTCAGCGCACTCAGAAAGCACAAGATGAAACTCAACCCAATCAAGTACGCTTTTGGCGTGACCTCTGAAAAGTTTCTGGGGTTTATGGTGTCGAGACGTGGGATTGAAGAAAATCCCAAGAAAATCTGAGCTATTCAAGAGATGACCGCCCCAAAGACAATAAAAAAAGTTCAGTGCTTGATTGGAAAGGTGGCGTCCTTAAATCGCTTTGTCTCAAGATCGGCTGAGCGATGCATGTCCTTCTTTCAAGTTCTTAAGCAGTCAAAGAATTTCTGCTGGACGATGGAGTGTCGACGGACGTTTGAAGAGCTCAAAAACTACCTCGGCTCACCCCCATTGCTGGCGAATCTCGAACCTGAAATAGAATTATTTTTGTACCTAGCGATCTCCCCGGCGGCCTTGGCAGCAGTCCTAGTCAAGGAGGAAGCGAAGATACAGCGGCCGGTCTACTACATAAGCCGGATCCTAAGGGATTCAGAGATCAGGTATTCTAGGCTAGAGAAATCGATTTACTCTCTTCTAATTGCTGTCAGGAGGCTCCGACCTTACTTCCAGGGGCACACCATAACGGTCCTCATGGATCAACCAATAAAGGCAGTCCTTCAGCGAATGGACGCTTTCGGGAGAATTGCAAAATGGGCAATCGAGCTCATGGAATTCGATATCAATTATCGACCTCGACCATCGATCAAAGTCCAGATATTAGCAGATTTTGTAGTGGAGTGTACCATTTTCGATGATGCCGAACTTGAGCAGAACAAGATCGGCGCTCTACTGTCGCAACTGAACCTCCCTGAAGAGACAGCCCACCTTTTCGAAGATTTTTGGACTCTGTATGTGGATGGTTCGTCGAACTCTGCTGGATCGGATGTGGGGTTGGTCTTAGTTAACCCCGAGAGAGTCGTCGTCGAGTATGCGCTGCGCTTCGAATTTTCAGCGACTAATAATGGGGTCGAGTATGAAGCGCTGATCGTCGGGTTAAAAATTGCAAGGGAATTAAGAATAAATCGGCTTTAAGTCTACAGCGATTTTCAATTAGTGGTCGGCCAAGTTAGTGGCAGCTATGAAGCACGAGAGGAAAGTATGATGAAATATCTTGAGAAAGTAAAAGATTTGACTTCGGCCTTCAGCTGTTTCGGCATTCGACAGATTCTGAGAGCAGAAAATATAAGAGCCGACCTTCTCTCTAAGTTGGCCACTTCAGCTCCAGTCGAACTGCTCAAAGAAGTATTTTTTGAGATCTTGAAGTGCCCAAGCTCAGAGGAATCGTAGATTGTTTTGCAGACAGAACTCGAGCTAAGCTGGATCGACCAATTGGTTGCCTCCCGCAAGGATGGAGTTCTTCCTCGTGATCCGAAAGAAGCTCGGAAACTCAGGAATCAAGCCTTCCGATACGTTTTATATGAAGGTAGGTTGTATAAGAGGTTGTATTTGCTATCGCTGTTAAGATGTCTCCGACCTTTAGAGGTCGATTTCGCGTTGTGGAAAGTGCACGAGGAAATTTGTGGAAGCCACGTAGGAGCCAGATCCCTGTCACAAAAACTACTTCGACAAGAGTACTATTGGCCGACCTTATACCATGATTCCATGGAGTATGTCAAGAAATCTGACTGCTGTCGGAAGAATGCAAACGTACAAAGACAGTCGGCCTCCGAGCTTACTCTGCTAAGCTCATCTTGGTCGTTCGCGCAGTGGGAAATGGACATACTCGGCTTTTTTTCGATGGCATCCGGGCAACGAAAGTTTCTTCTGATCGCGATCGACTACTTCACCAAATGGGTCGAAGTCGAACCTCTAGCCAAAATTACCGAGGCCAAGGTACAGGATTTCATCTGGAAGTCAATAGTCTGCTGATTCGGTCTGAACCCTCATAATCGATAACGGACGATAATTCGTTGGGACGAGGTTCGTCAAATTCTGCGAAGACCTAAACATCTCCTACCACTTTATATCGGTAGCTCACCCACAGATAAATGGGGAAGCTGAAGTGACCAACCGGACTCTGCTGTAAGGCATCAAGACAAGGCTCGATAGAGTAAAGGAGGCTTGGGTGGACGAGCTCTACCATGTCCTCTGGGCATACCGAACTACTTAAAGGCTGCCAACTGGAGAAACACCATTCGCCTTGGCCTTTGGAACAGAGGCAGTCATCCTGGTTGAACTTAAGCTCCTGTTAGTACGGATCGTGGCCTACAACGAGCAGTACAACCCATAGGACCTCAGAGTCAACCTCGACCTGCTGGAAGAAAAAAAGGAAGAAAGCCCAGATTCGGATGGTGGTCTACAGACGAAAGATGGCCCGGTACTATAACTCTAGAGTCAGAAGTAAAACATTCAGAGTGGGGGACTTAGTGCTTCGGTGAGTCACCGTTTCTCAGCCTCAAAGCTAGGGGAAGCTTGCCCCAAATTAGAAAGGTCCGTATGAGATGGTGGAGGTCGTCCGGCCCAGAACTTATCGTCTGAAGGAGCTCGGAGGAATAATGCTCCCACGACCTTGGAACTTAGAAAACCTGAAGATGTATTATCAGTAATTTTTCCACAAACTCGTTCATTTCAACATTATTATTTTTTGGTAGAAAAATTGTGATGACAGAAAAGAAGCAATTAGAAGTGGCCGTGTTAGGAACAGGAGGAGAACCTCATCCTAACGTGAGCAAAGTCGAAGACCTCATTCATTTTAGACAAGATGGAGGGAGAAGCCCTGACAACGGTCCTTATATACCCCCATAGTCCGTTAGGAATAAGAGGAGAACCTCGTCCTAACATGAGCAAAGTCGAAGATCTCATTCATTTTAGACGAGATGGGGGGAGAGGCTCTGACAACGGCTCTTATGTGCTCCCACAGCCCGTTAGGAACAGAAGGAGAACCTCGTCCTAACGTGAGCAAAGTCGAAGACCTCGTTCATTTTAAACGAGATGGGGAGAGAGGCTCTGACAACAGCCCTTATTTGCCCCCACAGTCCGTTAGGAACAGGAGGAGAACCTCGTCCTAACACGAGCAAAATCGAAAATCTCGTTCATTTTAGACGAGATGGGGGGAGAGGTCCTGACAACGGTCCTTATGTGCTCCCACAGTCCGTTAGGAACAGGAGGAGAACCTCGTCCTAATGCGAGTAAAGTCGAAGATGTTCACTTAAGACGAGATGAGGAGAGAAGTTCTGACAACGGTTCTTATGTGCCCCCACAGTCCGTTAGAAACAGGAGGAGAACCTCGTCCTAATGTGAGCAAAGTCGAAGATTTCGTTCATTTTAGACGAGGTGAGGCCCTAACAACGGCCCTATTGTGCTCGAGCTTCAACTTCAACGTCAATAGGAGATAAGATCTCCTTCAACCTTAGTTGGAGACAAGATCTGCTCCGCGCTTCAATCTCAACGAGTGTAGAGCCCGAAAAAGACTTCAGCAGTCGCTTTTTTGGTACTCCCTTCGAACTTCGAACTCGGGAGTGTGGAGACTATTGTTGGGGATAAATCCCGCTTTCGCTGAAGTGGTGCTTAATCTAATGCAGCTGGTAATCATGGAAGAGCTTCAATCGGAAATTCTCATCCCAGTGGCCGAATCTCATCCGATCTCCTCCAGCGGTCGAACTCGTCCAATGGTCGAACTCTTCCAGCTGGACTCCGAACCCAATCGAACTCCACAACGGCCAAGCCCCAGCCGAACTTCCACAGCGACCGAACTTCCGGACTCCTCCAGCAATCGGACTTCTACGAGAGCCGAACTTCTTCCGGACTCCTCCAACAGTCAGGCTTCTACGGGAGCTACGGGAGCCGAACTCCTTCCGGACTCCTCCAGCAGTTGGACTTCTACAGGAGCTGAACTCCTCCAGTCGGTCTTTTACGGAAGCCGAACTCCTTCCAGATTGTTCCTTCAGACGGATTCCTATAGACGATCCCACTACTGAACGGTTACAATTATCATTTATCACGACAATTATGATTGTCATTTATCAAGATAATTACGATTGGCATTTATCAGGACGATTATGATGGGCATTTATCAGAATGGTTATGACGGTCATTTATCGGAACAGTTACAACAAGGTCCGCCTATAAAAAGGGACCCTCTAGATACGTTTTCTCGAAGCTTTCTTTTCCTTCTCGACACTCTGCCAAACTCCTCTCTGAGCACTCCAATTCTGTTGGTCAGAAGAGCTAACTTGATCGTCGGAGGGTCCTACTGGAGTCACCACCACCAACTCCGGACGGGACTTTGTTTTGCAGGTTACCGACGGTGATCTCGTCTTCCTCGACTCCAGCTCGATCCGGCGTCAACCAAATTCTGCACCAACATTAAGTATAATTGTTTATTTGGATAGCTTTTCATATTCATGTCTAAGCCTGACTGAGTATTGGAAAATCGACTAAAAATTGTTTTTAGATACAACTCACTTTAATTATTGTTAATAGATCGAACAAGCTTGATGTGAAGTGATTGATGCAGAACAAAAGAATGTTACTAGTTCAGTTAAAGGGTTGGTTCAAGGATATGAAGGTGATAATTAGCACCTGAAATTGGTTAAGTGAAGTCTAGTCTTTGCTAATTGAAACCCAACCAAATGCTAATTATGGATCCATTGGGCTCAAATATTAGTTTGAATCATGGAAATCATAGACTCCAATCACATTATTTTAGGTTCAAGATGAAGCAATATGATATCCAGGAGACAAATTTAATGAATGCTGAAACCTGCAGATCTAGGTGATTAAATTTAGCTCTTGTTTCAGTTTTTTAGGCTTGCATTTCAATTAAACTGTTCTTTTTATTTGAACAGTGTATATTGGATGATCTAGTCTTTAGTTTAGGGGAGCTTAGATTAGACCAAGGATGCAGCAACTTAAGTAATAAAATGCCATGCCATAATAAGATCAGGTCCCTCTAGGGAAGCTGGCTAAATGGAAAATGGGAGAGAGAGAGAGAGAGAGAAAGGAATAAATGGCCCTTCTTACTTGGGTGTTTGTGTACCCCTTTTCGCCTACCTCTTCTCTTTCCTGCAAACCATAAAGGCTGTCAACTTACCATGTGGATATGATGTTTTAACTTTGTCTGATTAGGGTCTAGTTATTTTGATATTTTGTTAAGATGTAGTGACACTATGTGTTGACCAGAAGATATCTGGAGATATTTGGTGTACATTCTTCTCCTCTTGGAGGCTCTCTGATGCTCTCCTCTTTTCTGCTTCCATCTTCCTCTTCTCATTACTACCTTGAAAATGTTCTCTTTTTGCCAAAATATTCCTACAATCAATTCTCCAGATTTTTTCAGGTTCATTTGTTTTTTAATTTTGTGAAAAAGCCCTTGAAAGCAGTCCTAACATCTCCTGGGATTGCATTAGTTGGTATTAGAGCTATTGATTCTATCACAGAAACTCTTTCATCAACTCCCAACCAAGATGATGAAAAATTGTGAATGTGAGAACTAGCTCCAAGGCACTACATTAATTTGAAAGTGTGCAACAATAGCTTGGCTACCTAGAGATGCAGGCACTAGAAATGTTGCAAAGTTTTGGATGGCATTTAAAAGCTATTCGCAGATCCATCATCAATATTAATGATGCAAATGAAATCCACAATCTCCTTGTCTTTTCTTTTCTTTTCTTTTTTTTTTTTGGAGAAATGCTTTGGGGATACCACCACCAGGTTTCAAACACTTGACCTATCCAAGGTGGAGAAGGGTGGCAACCAATTGAGCTAAGGTTGGTAAGGTTCCATCTTCCTTTTATGGCAGATAATTATCCATGAAGTCACCTAAAACACATAGACTAGCGCATATGGATGGTGGGATAGATGTTGCGGAATAAACACAAATTTTAAATTTTGCTAACCCATATTGGTTCACCATCAATGTTTAAATGGTCTGAGCTTGAGTCCATTTCATTTTTGCGATGAGCTGGAGCGTATACCTATATCGAGCTTGTTCATGTTTATTGGGCCAAGTTCATGTTCAATGGGCCAATATAAAGATTGATTTGAGACTAAGTTCCAGTTATGTTCGAGACATTAAATTTGGTTTGGGTCTTGATAGACTTGGACTTGTGTCAATAGCTAACATTCGCCAACTTTATGAGTTCTAACAGATTCAGCTTTTGGAAGTGCCACTTGATTGCATGGTGGCATCCTAAGATGGAGAAGACTAGAAGGACTTAAATTATAAAATAGATGACACTTAGGGAAAGGATATGCCGGCTACTCTTCATATCCTTTTCCTCCATGCTGTCATACAAGCCAATTTGACCTCTTTTGATTTAAATTGATATCTTCGTAGGCAGGCATATCCTTTCCCTGGACATAATCTCTTTTATAATTTAAGTCCATCTTGTCTTCTTATCTTGTGATGCTATCATGAAATTATGTGAAATTTTCAGAAGGTAAATGTGTTAGGACTCTTGGCAAATGTTAGCTATTCAACCAACTGCAAGTCTATCAAATCTCAAACCCAGTTTGATGTCTAAAAAAAAGACTCCAACTTAATTTTGAATCAATCTCGATATCAGGCCATTGAACATGATGTGGGTCTAATAAACATGACCTAGCTTGATGCAAGTGCAAATGGGACAAGAACTTATTGCCAAACAATTATGAGTCAGACTCAGGCTCAAGCCATTTAAACATTGATGTCAAGCCAATACGAGTTAGTTGATTTCAAAATGAACTTCTATTTTGCAATGATAAGCAACCTATTAACCTTGGACAACGATTTCTTGGTTTCCTGCAAGGTTTTAAATTTCGTGGGATAAAGGTATCCTAGAATCTCCAAGGAATGGGAAGCCTCATTGTCCCGACAACAGTTTTGGTCATGCATCTTGATGGATATCCTCTTTCTTCCATTCTTCTTTCCATTCGTTCATTCTTTTTTTTCTCTTTTTCCTTCTTTTCTTTCTTTTTCTCTACCTTCCTTTCTTTCCTTTTTCTTTGTTTTTCTTCTCCCTTTCTTTCTTTTTTTTCATTCTTCTTCTTCTTTCCTTTTATTTTTTACTTTTCTTCATCTTTCTTTCTTTTTCTTCTTTCCACTTTCTTCTTCTCTTCCTGCATAGATGGGTTTCAGAGTCCGGAGCCCATCCCGCTCCCGTTTTCTCACAGGCGCCCCTCATCCCACTGAGACGTAAAACCTTGGACTTTCTTGTTTGGAGATCAATCATGTGCTTCTCACCATGGATTCATAAAACACCAGAACAGGGCAGTACCATCAGTATCTTAATGTTCTGACTTGGACCGACATTTATGATGGTGTGGAGACATTGAAACCATCTGTATTGGTACGTACTGGCTGTACCAATCTATACGAGTGCATTCCAATGGTACCATACTGATCGTACCAGTTTGTATCAATGGTTTTCCATTCTTTTTGATGCTATTAGTTTCAGTACGTAAAGTTGGTAGGTCGAACTAGTGCCATACTGATAATCTGATATCATACTGTTCTGTTGGAAAAACAGTTTGGGGTTTGGTATTGGTATTTAAAACCTTGTTTTTTCACAGAATTACTAGTAGTAAGTAAAAGATTTCATACCTTTTGGAAAAAGTAAGTCTTTTTGAATGAAGCCCAAGGACAGCAAGAAGTGTGTCAAGCAATATGAAGGTGAGCCACGGAACAACGTCTGAGAAAAACTGACTTCCAAGCCCAACTGAATTCAGTTTTGCATGCTAAGGGCAGTTAGGCAGTTTTTCAGGCATCATGGAGACCCTTCACTATTGGAAGTCCATTGGCTTGCATGCAAGAAATCTTTGGGAGGCTGAAAGTGGCATGAAGTTTAAATGGCAGAATTCTACAGTTGCATGGGCTTAAGGATTTCTTGATTGGATCATTGGTTGCAGCCATTTCATCTGCTGCTCAACTAAGTGAGAGGAGAAGTATGAAAGCCCAAGTTCTCAGGAGCTGAGTTGAAGGGTGGTGCACACAGTTGATGCAATCAAACAAAAGAATCCTATCATATGACTTTTTTATTGGCTGATACATGATAAAAATGCAGCTTATTGTTCCCACAGCTTGCCAACGTGCTGTTAGCTAACCATTTAGGTAATATCTGCAGTCCTATTGTCCATACTGTTTTATGGCAGAACGTGTTGAGATTTTGAGGTTTTTGTATGCAACAAACTACTAAAATGACTTTCCTGTTTATTAATTCAGCTCTCAAATAAGTCAATAATAATAATGAAATTTCTACTCTATGCAAGAAATTTTCTTATATCTTGTTCAGATGCTGAATAAAGGCATCAATCAAATGTTCATCATCTCCAGTTGATGAATTCATTTCTTTATTCATTTTAAAGATACCAGCTAGATTAAAGCTCATGTTTGAATGGTGAAGATTATAACCAAATGCTAAATTTGCTTATCACTCACCTAAATAATCCGCCATTGTAGCTTTTACCTACCTTCAACCCATTTAGGTGTTGTCAGTTGATTTTAGGCTTGCAAATTTGATGGAGTGTCGTAAGATTACTGCATTTTATTTGGTCTGATTCACTAAAGAGACATGGACAGGATATGAGAAAATTTAAATAGCAAATATTGTTTTTTAGTAGAAATGACTAGAGATAGAGACTGTACTAACCAAATCTGTGAAGTGTTAAAATAAAATTATAACAGTATCTGAAGGTGGAAGGCATGTAACAAGCTATTACTTTTTCTGGTCCACTATATGATGGTGGCCGTGTGGAAGGAGGCTTAGAGTTCAAGCACGCAAACCATCGCTTAACACTTTATTGGATGGTTGTTTAGCAAACATTACTTGGTCTTAACTTAATGATCTGAGCATACCACTATTCACTACATGAGCATGTGGGAGCCCTAAATTGAGGCACTATGAGGATTTAAGTTGCAACCTTTTCATTCAATTTGGAATTATTTTCCATCATCTGCTTTCTGTGTAGAAGAATACATTGAGCAAATATCTTTATCAAATTTGTTTCTTTTCTTGCTTGCTTTGGATTAATAATGCTCTCTCTCTCTCTCTCTCTCTCTCTCTCTCTCTCTTCTTGTAATTCAGGTGGCTCACATTCCTGGTGCCTTATTCTTTGATGTTGATGGAATATCAGATCGAACGTCTAAGGTGGGACAAACTTACTTGGCTTGTTTTTATCCTTTAATATCTTGGAATGCAATTGATATGTGATATTATAATTTCGATCAAATAAGTAGCATAAAGTTTTTGGAGTTTTTCTTTTAACAATTCTTTACAATTATGGAACAGTTACCTTGATATTCTAAAGCTGTTCTCTTATTGAATTTGCATCATGCAGAATTTGCTCCTATTTGCTTCAATGTTCCTTGTTTAAATACATGCACGTAGATCTTGTTACATCATCTATATAATTTTCAGTAACTAATGCAAATTTCTTGAAACTAGAAAAAAATAAAATGATGCATTACTGACTAAATCTGGTAATTTTTTTTGAGTTGTTTTTAAGTTATCTTTCTGTCTTAAGTTCTAGTAACATGAACGGAAACATGAGCAAGAAGCCTGAAGTCATTTATCTGCAGTAGGTTAGAGTATCTTCAAAGTTCAAAACTGTTGACATCTTTCTCCCTTAATCCTCCCTCTTCAAGGATATTTAAGTTGGACCCACTCTGTTGTATTTACCTTGCATTGTGTAGGCTAAGTCATCTCAGATGTACCTCATTTTAGCCTCTATTAGGCCTATGAAGGAGGAGTGAACAAATAATATATTTAAAGTACATAATTCATATTTTAACCATGAATGAAGTTCTAGATGTTTTATTTTGCTGTCTTATCAAATTCCAGTATCTCGTTCCTGTGCTTTTAATGTACTGATTTCCATTTTTAGCATCCTTAGATCTGCCATAGGTCTACCTAAGTACCATGTCTTTGCCGTACTCATCTTATGCTTATGTTCCCTTGTCATTGCCTAACATTTTGATTAAATACAATCTACTATCTAGCTCTCTCATATCCATCTCAAAGTGTTTTCCTCAATAACATAATGCTTATTAGGTTCATCTACACTGACCATCTCTCTATGTGTTTCTGGTTTCTACAAAGCCAAGGTGATAAAGAACAATGTTTGGACTTTGGAGAATCTCACATGCTTCATTTCAAATCAAATACCCAATTCCACTCATTTTAACTACAATAGTCAAAGAATCAAAGTCATATAATATGTTTCTTACACATAATGATATAAATGTAAAACCTCATGCTGGAGGATCTGCTTAATTAAATCTGATCCAAGTGGACCCCTTATTTAGCTTCATTTGCTAACATTATATCCTCTAGAATAACTTGCAGAATGGGCCATCTAAATATCAAAATATTTGTTTATAATCCTGCTGATGATTTGAAATGTATGCTATAAATAAATTGGAGAGAAACATGTGGTTTACTTTTTTTTTCCATAAACAAATAGAGACCTCGAACAATGGGCACTATTTGGAAATAAAGGATGGCTATATCCTTATTTCTAGTGTTTATTTAGCCTCATTTTTTTGCTATATTATGTGAGTATAGAGCCCAAAAACATACTACCTTATTGATGCGCGTCAGGGCACCAAAAATAAACCCAATTCTAACTTACTACGTAGATAGGAAGAATCAGGATCGTATCCACAGGGATATCGGACAATTGTTTATAATAGAAGAAAAAGAGAGGATTGATTTTAATTAATTACTAAGAAAATAATATTTTTATTTTAATTTATGAAAGAAAATTGAATAGGAAAGAAGCCTCAGAAATTCAGAATCCACCATGTAAAATATATTCTATTTTCTTTTATTTTTATGTCACAATGATAAAATTTGTAATTAAGGGGCAGCGTAATTTATCTCGGATAGGTACGAACTGTACCCTTGGATTATGGCTCATTCGTGCAGAATATCAATTACCTTGATACAACTACAAGTTAGAGATTTGAACTTGGAATACAATGATCTATCCCTCCTAGCATGCATCGTATCCGTAAATCACGGCATGTCTGTGAAGTGTATATGTCGTACATGCTAAATCCAAACCTTTAAAGAAATAAGAAAGAATATCAAATAAGCATGAAGCATAAAATAATTATTTATTTTATTGCATGGAAAATAAATACAAGAGAAAGAAAATAAATCCGTGTTGCAGGCTTCATCATCTTCCTGAGTTGGAGAAGTTTAGCCTTCAATGGTACTCTTATGCATTGACATCTTGGGGCTAAGGCTTTTGGATGTTTGGAGGGCTAGACTAGATAAGATGTGGAGGAAGATGGGAGAAGAGATGGAGAATGGTGGTGTCCAGCATGAAGGATGCCCTTCACTCCTATAATTTTCCTTTAAATAAAACTCCAAGCCGCGTTCGTGTCACGTCAAAGCTTCTGCACTGCGTTCTCGCATATGTTCCGTAGCTCTCGCATTGGTTCAGCGTTTCGCGTGAAAATCTGCGCGAATTCAAATTGCACCCACTAGCTCCCACGCGCATTAAACGCGTTCAAATCATGAGTTCTGTGTTTGTTTAAACCGGACGTGAAGCCGCATCCAGCCGCATGCTTGCATGTGTTTCTGTGGGTTCCTTCCACTTGCTTTTATGTTAGTGCCAGCACCCACCCCAACGTTAAAGCATCAGCCCTCTCATTTAATATTTTAAATCCACTCATGGCCCCTTCATTAATTGCACTTAATACTACATCCATCCATTCTTTTTTGTATTATTACCATGTATATCCCTTGCTTATTTTTATATTTGGTTTCTTGCCGTATTGTATGGATCCATATTCTGCACTGCACTCTGCACCGCATGCTTAGCAACCTGCCACGGTTTGAACCTTTGATTTGAGTTTGGACTAGGTGATTTGCTGGTTGATATAACAATACCTGAAAAAGAAGCATCAAATTCTAATTAATATAAATTGAATAACCAAAATTTAATACTTATAATATCCTATTTCATGTATTGATCACACCCCCCAACTTGCATTTTATTCGTCCGTGAGTAAAATAGATAAATCAAAAATATGTACCGACTTGTCCTTGATTTAAAAATTATCGTGGGCAGTTCTAAAGTCAATTGATACCCGACTGGATCATCAAAGGGATACTTCATTGGATTATCAATTCTACCCATCTAATGGTTGAGTGAAGTCCGCAGAAATTTCTAGAGTTTTTTTTTATTTTGCTAACTTTCCACTTCACTCTTTAAGTCCTCTAACTTGCTGTGAGCTTAGTGTAGTATCTTCTTGCAGTTTAGTCTTCTTATTCTCTCTCTCTATTTTTTTTTTTAAAAAATAATTTACATGTATAGTCAGTGCAATGTCCTAACCCTTTAAGCTTTCTAATTGACCGTTATCGCGAGTTTTAAGCCAATGACTCCCAAACCAGTTGGCTTTAGGGCATTAGGTGTAGAACATCCCTTAGGCTTACTAACTTGAGTCAAAAAGCTACGAGTTAAGATTGACTTTACAAAAGGTTCCTTCACATTCTTACCTTTTGACGCGAACCATAACGCTTACTTAGGCGAAGGGGCTCGGATACTCAGTGAGAGATGATAAAAATCTATTTTATTAATGTAAATAGACTGTAAGGTGGACTTTATGCATACTTTGACCTTTTCACTTATATCCTCATGAAGTAGATTCTTTATTGAGATCATTAGGTTTTGAAGGCTTTGGAATCACTTCATAATTTATTTTGGTCTAAACCCTACTATTTATTAGGCTTCCTTAATAATGTCCCTCAATATCTCTAAAATTATCTAAATCGTTAATCATTTGTCAATTAGAACACTCGATTTACTTCAAATCAAGATAATTTGGTACACAAAACTGATTATGGTCATACTTGAGGACTTGATTAATTTAATTATCCCCCCTCCCCCCAACTTTATTTCCATTATCCCCAATGGAAGAAGAGTAACAAAGTAGAATAAAATAGAGAAAGAAAGTGCAAGGAAGGATACCACCTGGATTTGATATGCTCATTCATTTCCGGGTAAGGGGTTGTTCCTTTGTGGGCGTGATTGGTTCATGACTCCATTTGGGCCTTAGATGAGATGCTCCCTCCTAACTTGGTTGATTGTCCTTCTCAGATTTTTCTATGAAAATAAAAAAAGCTAGATAATAAAAAGAAATGCATAAATTGGGTTGCCTCCCAGGGTTGCCTCCCAGGAGTGCTAAATTGGGTTGTTGATGTTCTGCTTCTAATCAATCTCTGCCATACATACTCTCATATCATCTTATTTATCAAGATATGTAAAAACAATAAAATAGGATAATGAGCTAGATAGCCCAGTAAGCAATGATCACTTTAACTAGATTTCATTAGACAATAAAATAAATAATCAATTATAAAAAAATAAGCATATAAAAGTCATTAGTTTGAAATCAATTTTCAATATGCAGTATTATCAAAATATTTATCATGCCAAATTCTATCTTTTTGAGTTTCTTTCAAAAATTCAGTTTTTTTCAAATTATCAAATTCTTATCAATTATTCTTGTCAGTCATAAGCTATGACCACATTATCCCTACGGTAGAGTCATAACACCGCATATCATCTTGCGTTGAGCTGCGAATCATCTTGCAGCAAAGTCCTTCGGAACCGCTAGTCTGCTAGCGGTTAGTCATTGGTCTGCTAGCGACATAGATCCTTAGGACTAAATCTTTGCCAACGTATTAGCCTTCATTGGCGGGATCTTCCACATAGTCAGGCTGAGAGTTCAAATCATCTTAATTCATAATTCTTTTCATAATTCATGATTTTTATTTCAGTTTGTTAAGAATGTACATAACCATACGGTATCGAAATCAATCAAGTGTAATACATAATAAAATCAATACGTTCAATTATGCTTCATCATAATATTTTAAAAATGAGATACTTTCAATAATAAAATATCATTCATCAAATTCATGCACCATTTTATAAATTATGTAAAGAAAATACATTATAATTTGTCGATAAATCTAGAAAAAGGTGAAACATTACTTACTTTGTATGCATTCCAATAAATCCACATCATTTTTGCAGTTTCTTTCCAAAATCTTCTATTCATAGATCATGTCGCAGTACCCCACTATCAGACATTTACAATCCTATAGAGGATCATTTTCAATAATTAGAAAAAAAGTATGAATAATCTAAAAAAATAGATTGATGGTAGTCATATCCAACGGTTCGGATCAGTCTGATCATCCTAGCTTCATCGATCAAGATTAGACTAGAAGATAGATAGTTCAAAGTCTATTTATCTGGGTCAAATTGGATTAGAAGTGGCATGATCGAAAATCTTTTATTATGTTCACAAATCAAGTGGAGAGATAAAGTCAGAGGAGAAAGAAACTATGAAGATGAATCAAGTGATATGATTTGATAAATCCGATCGATCAGATTAAAAAAATTTAATCAAATCATGATAAAATCACCACATAGATAATGCAATAAAATCATAGATGATAAAAATTAAAGCATCTGGTCTGGCTAAGGTGGATGCCGGTATACTGTCCGACGATCACGGATCAGGATTTCCTTCACTAGGGTCATTCAAAATCATCATCAATCTTTTCAAAGATCTAGAAAATCCTAGGAAAGGTTATGAAGAAACACAAGCAGTTTAGAGAGAGAATTATATAAAGAGAAAATTTTAGAGAAAGAAAGTTGCAGAGAGAAAGTGGAGAGGGAAAGAAGAGAGAGAGAAAATTGGACTTTTTAGAGAGAGAAAGTGGAAATTTCAAACTCAGAGAAGGGAGAGAAACTCTCTCTTTTTTTCTTCTTTTCTTCTTTCGTTTCCTTTTCCTTTTTTCTTTTTTCTTTTTGCTTTTTCTTTTCTTTTTTCCTTTTCTTTTTCCTTTTTCTTTTCTTTTCCCTTTTCTTTTTCTTCTTCTCGCATTTCTCTTTGGAGGAACAGGGGATCGTGAGGTCCCCCCTTCTTGTCTCTTGAGCTGGAGGCAATGGCTACCAGCGAATGGCCGGCAGCAGCTGGGGCTATGACAACGTAGTCCAGCATACCCATACTGGCGGTCGATGGTGACCGTCGGTGTCAGGAAATCAAAAAAGAAGGGGCAAAATAGGAGATTTCGAAAAATAATTTTTCCGACAAAGTCGACGGCCAGTGGGGGTGTCTATCACTATAGAAAGGAAGGAAAAGAGAGGAGGGCCGGACTTACCTTGGTCTCTGGCGGCCTCTTCAACCTGATTTCTCGGCGAGCACAACGAAGTCTTCCATGAAGAGGATCCGACGATCCCCACCGTTTTGGGCTTCGATTTTTGGGTGGGGAAAGAGGGAGGCTTCTTCCCTTTAAATAGAGCCGGTGGGAAGTTTCATTCCTCCCCAAGATGAATTTCAACTTCGATTGGGAGTCAGTTAGGAGGAGAAGAAGACTCCCTGCAGGAGTCTTCTAATTTCTTTTTTTAGTTTGCTGCTTTGAGATTCATGCTGGTGGGGGTTAAATTAAGATTCATGCTGTTAGATTTAGGGTATCACATATGATGTAATGAATTTTTACTTAAAATTTCAAACAATTGCCATGCCTTATTCTCACTTTTCAGCATGAATGTCCCACCGCATAATGCATCGACCATTTGTTGATGTCTTTCAGATAGCCCATCATAAAAATATTAGATTAACTGCCACTTGGGTACAACATGGTGGGGACATTTTTTATTAAGGTCCTTTAACCTCTCTCATGTTTCATGGAACATTTCTCCATCTAATTGGGAAAAATTAGTTATGGCTATTCTTATTTGATTAGTTTTTCCTATGGAAAAATATTTCTTGAGAAACTCCCCTTGGAGCTGGTCCCAGGTTGATATAGTTATGGAATCCAAAGTCTGTAGCCAGTATTTGGCTTTATCCTTAAATGAAAAAGGGAATAATTTCAACCTAAGAGCATCATCAGAAAAGTTGTGAATCTTGATAGTTGAGCATATCTCAAGAAATTCTTCAAGATGTTGATAAGGGCCCTTATTACTAAGTCCATAAAATGAAGGTAACATTTGGATTATACTGGACTTAATTTTATATTGGGTGGCCTCTACAGGGGGCACTTGAATATAAAGAGAGTAGGTATATATGGAAGGAGTAAAATACTCCTTCAATTGCCTAGGTAGATCATTCTCCTGATTTTGGTCCATGTTTTTATGTTTGTTGGCTTTAGAGGTTCTTTCTATTTCTGGATCAAATGGTTGGATTTCTGGTTATAACGATTTACGACCAAGCATACACCCTACAATTATACCTTAGAGCAAGCATAGATTATTTTAGTTTTTATAGATTTTTTTTTTTAATGAAGTGAGAGAAGAGTGAAAGAAATCTAAAGAGAAGAACCTAAGAATCCTAAATCTATGAGAAGGGGGAAATTAGTTAATGTTTAGGCATTAATTGCAATCAAATTAAACAAGCATGGACTCTCTATCCTAAGGTTAACCTAGATTTAGATAGTTCCTAACTTCTAAGGCCGTTTTTTAGCACTCCAAGCCCAAGACTGACTAACTGACTCGGTCAGGTAAATATAAAATGTGGGAGGTTCCTTGCTCGTTGCTTTCCTTAGACACTAAGTTGGCCAGGTCAGTCAATGAAACTAATTAAAAACTACTTTCTTAAACCACTCGCCTCAGACACCGAGCAATTAATCAATCCACATCCGGTCCAACTCTAGGGCATTCTTGTCCTATTGAGCTCGAAATTCCTAGGGCTGACGCCTAATTGATTTTAAAATTAAGGTTTGGGTTAATGCAAAGTGAAGGCTATGATTTTTGGGCCAAGGAAGGATAATCAAATCCCCATCTTATCTGATTAATAGGTTATCGTCCTTAAGATTAATTATGGAGATAAGATGCAACAAACCAAGATGTCCAATCTTTGTGATTAGCACACAGTCAAGACTAAATTAAATCAATTTGTTTCTCTTTTTAGATTTTATGATTAGGTCTCTAATTTGCTAAATGGCTTATGAGGTGTCAGAGTAAAGAAATTTTTTTTTAAAGCAATTGAAATAAAAGAAAAATTTGAATTACGTTAGAAGTTAACTCACGAATATAAAAAAAATAAACTAAAGCAATTCAGCAAGTAAGCAAATATTTATATATTTTTTTTAAGTCACGAGAATAAAAGGCAAATTAGTAAATAAAGTAGTTAACTAAAAAGGCTATGAATTAAAGAAAGCAATAACTAATTTTTTTTTAAAAAATAAATCATGCCAAGATTCCTGGCAACGACGTCAAAATTTGATGCGCATCGTCAGGGCACCAAAAATAAACCCAATTCTAACTTACTACGTAGGTAGGATGAATCGAGATCGTATCCACGGGGATTTCGGATAATTGTTTAGAATAGAATAAAAAGAGATGATTGATTTTAATTAATTACTAAGAAAATAATATTTTTAGTTTAATTTATGAAAGGAAATTGAATAGGAAAGAAGCCTCGAAAATTTAGAATCCACCATGTAAAATAGATTCTACTTTCTTTTATTTTTATGTCGCAATGATGAAATTTATAATTAAGGGGTAGCATAATTTACCTCAGATAGGTACGAACCGTATCCTTGGATTATAGCTCGTCCGTCCAGAATATCAATTACCTTGACTTAACTACAAGTTAGAGATTTGAACTTGGAATATAATGATTTCTCTCTCCTAGCACGTATCGTATCTGTAGATCACGGCATGTCTGTGAAGGGTATAAGTCATACATGTCGAATCCAAACCTCTAAAGAAATAAGAAAGAATATCAAATAAGCATGAAGTATAAAATAATTCTTTATTTCATTGCATGAAAAATAAATACAAGAGAGAATAAATCCATGTTGCAGGCTTCATCAGCTTCTCGAGTTAGAGAAGTTTAGCTTTCCATGGTACTCTTATGCACTGACATCTTGGGGCTAAGGCTTTTGGATGTTTGGAGGGCTAGACTATATAAGATGTGGAGGAAGATGGGAGAAGAGATGGAGAATGGCGGTGTCCAGCATGAAGGATGCCCTTCGCTCCCGTGGTTTCCCTTTAAATAAAACTCCAAGCTGTGTTCGTGTCGCGTCAAAGCTTCCGCACCACGTTCTCGTGTCCGTTCCGCAACTCTTGCGTTGGTTCAGCATTCCACGTGAAGATCTACGCGAATTCAAATCACGCCCACTAGCTTCCACGCGCATTAAATGCGTTCAAATCAGGAATTCCGCGTTTGTTTAAACTGGACGTGAAGCCACACCCAGTTGCATGCTTGCATGTGTTTCCGTGGGTTCCTTCCACTTGCTTTTATGTTAGTGCCAGCATCCGCCCCAGCATTAAAGCATCACGTGATCAATACATGAAATAGGATATTAGAAATATTAAATTTTGGTTATTCAATTTATATTAGTTAGAATTTGATGCTTCTTTTTCAGGTATTGTTATATCAACTAGCAAATCACCTAGTCCAAACTCAAATCAAAGGTTCAAACGGTGGTAGGTTGCTAATCATGCGGTGTAGAGTGCAGTGCAGAATATGGATCCATACAATATGGCAAGAAACCAAATATAAAAATAAGCAAGGGATATACATGGTAATAATACAAAAAAGAAAGGATGGATGTAGTATTAAGTGCAATTAATGAAGGGGCCATGAGCGGGTTTAAAATATTATAAAAAGAGAGGGCTGATGCTTTAACATTGGGGTGGATGCTGGCACTAACATAAAAGCAAGTGGAAGGAACCCACGGGAACGCATGCAAGCATGCGGCTCGGTGCGGCTTCATGTTTGGTTTAAACAAACACGGAACTCATTATTTGAACGCGTTTAATGCACGTGGGAGCTAGTGGGCGCGATTTGAATTTGCGCAGATCTTCACGTGGAATGTTGAACCAATGCGAGAGTTGCAGAATAGATGCGAGAATGCGGTGCGGAAGCTTTGACGCGACATGGACGTGGCTTGGAGTTTTATTTAAAGGAAAACCACGGGAGCGAAGGGCATCCTTCATGCCGGACATCGCCATTCTCCATCTCTTCTCCCATCTTCCTCCACATCTTATCTAGTCTAGCCCTCCAAACGTCCAAAAGCCTTAGCCCCAAGATGTCAGTGCGTAAGAGTACCATGGAAGGCCAAGCTTCTCCAACTCGGAAAGATGATGAAGCCTACAATATGGATTTATTTTCTCTCTTGTATTTATTTTTCATGCAATAAAATAAAGAATTATTTTGTGCTTCAAGCTTATTTGATATTCTTTCTTATTTCTTTAGAGCATGGAATGCCATACTGGGCCGAACCGCCTGGTACAACTCGAATTAAGCTGGATCAATGGAGAATTGGTCCGATTCGGCATTTTTTTTCGAAAAATACACCGAACCGCTTGGTTCGGTATGGTTCGGCATCAAACCGCCTGAAATCGGGCGGTACCGGGTGGTTCGGCTCGGTTCGGCTCTGAATCGAGCCATACTGATAAGGGGACAAGGGGGTGGAGGGGTGGAGGGTTTATTCTTTTATTTGTGGGGTGGGGTGGGCCAGCCAATAATGGCCCTTGCACCTTTCTCTTTGCCTCAGACTCTCAGAGCCTGAGAGTCCGAGAGCATGATCTCGGACTCTCAGGATGTCGAGAGTGTGAACGAAGTCTAAAAAAAAGGAGAAAAATTTTAAAAAATTATCACAATCTCGAGGAGACGATGGTTTTCGATCGAAAGTAAGATAATTTAGTAAGATAATATTTTATTTTTAAGAGTTTGTGTCCAAAAAAAGGTAAGAAGTAAAAAAATAAGAAAAATCATGCCAAAATTTATGATTTTGGTATGATTTCATTATATATTATAGATCTTTGGAAGATCTATGCAGTGATGTTAAAATCATTAATTTTTATTAATTATATATATTTTTAAAAAATATATTTTTAAAATAAAAAAATTTAAAAAATAAAAAAATTATAAATTCATAATATTGTTTATGATAATTGAAGCTATGTATAGTATAAATTTTATATCCGATTTTGAAGTTTTTGATGTATTATATGCATAGTAATCTAGACTTAATTTTAAATAAAATAAAAAATAAATAGCATTTAATGTATGTTAATAGGCTTAGAAGAATATATGTAGTCTATAACATGCTTATACTTGGATCTAAGCTTAAATAACTTTTTTAAAATTTTTAAAATTTTTTATATTTTTTAATTACTTAAATAATAAAAAAATATAAGGCCTTTTGATGAAAAATTTTAATTTTTATAGGTAATTATTAAAATGATATGTTTTATTAAACTTGCAAAAAAGAGTAAAAAGAAGGATATAGAGCATGATATTGGTTAGGAATATAGCGAGATGCTCTCGGCTCGGCATCATTGGAGATGCAAATGGTGCAACATAAAGTTCAAGTGAAGAGGGGTGACTAGGTTGAAGCAGCATTTGATTGGTAGTTACCTCGATTTGGCCATATATCAAAAATGCCCGTAGGAGGTCCGACAGCTCATGAAGAAACATTTTAAATCAATAAAGGAGAAGGCCAAGCAGAAGAGAGCAGAGGTGGACCATCGAGCTGCAGAGCCACCTTCTTATCACTCCAGAGAGTTAGAGTAGGCCTCCGCTTCAGATGATGAGGCATAGATGGAGGCTGCCATTCGGACGAGCATGAATGATCAGTACCGTATGGAGGAGATGGCCAGATGTAGAGAACGATTTGGACCGTCATACTATGAATCGGGATCCGGCTTTACGGCTGTTGAGGGAGAATCTGAGTTCAGGAGGACCATCTTAGTCAGGGAGACACCCAGTAGAAGTAGGTATAGTATTTCATCTATGCTGGGAGCATTTGGCAGTAGGAGGTTTTCCAGGGACATGCCAGCAGGAGCCACAATTCATGATTTGGATCCACATGCTTTTTCCAGCAAAGATTTAAAACAACAGAGGATTGACAGTATGTTAAAGAAGGATAAGAAAAAAGACATGTGGCGAGCTATTGGATCATGGTTTTATTTTAGCCACATTCCAGCAAATGTAGCAGGTAATATCTACTTTCGGTCTGCCATTTCAGCCATACAGGCAGCCGGTCCGAATGTAGATCCCCTAGCACTGAAGGATATTTACGGTCAGCTTCTTGATGATAACAAAAAGGAGCTGCAGAAATGGATTTCTTCTTACAAGAATAAATAGCCTACATACGGATTGACGGTGATGTGTGATGGTTGGACCGGTTCTATCAGGTGGTGCATCATCAATTTCTTGACTTATTGTGATGGAAAAATATTTTTTCATAAATCAATTGATGCTTCAGATAAGGTGCACGACGCTACGTATATCCTTGGATTGATGGAGGAGGTGATTGATTCAATAGGAGAGCAGAATATCATGCAGGTCATCACAGATAATGGACCGCAATATAAGACCATTGGAGAGTTGCTGATGGAGCAGCGACCACATATTTACTGGATCCCATGTGCTGCACATTGTATTGATCTCATGTTGATGGATATTGGGAAGCTTTGTAGGGTGCAGCAGGCAGTGGACTCAGCCTAAACTATTACTAGATTCATCTACAATCATACATGGGTTTTGTCATTGATGCAGACATAAATTGGGGGAGAGATTTTGAGATCGGGTGTCACTCAGTTTGTTACAAAGTACATAGCACTTGATAGCCTTCTGGAGAAGAAAACAATATCGCGTCAGATGTTTGTCAGTGCCGAGTGGCAGGAGAGTAGATATACGAGAGCCGATGCTGCGAAAAGTCGTGTGGAAAACTTAGTGACCAGTCAGTCATTTTGGCAATGGGCTGATAAGATAGTGAAGGTTATCAAACCATTATATGAGGTGCTACGCATCGTGGACAGTGAAAGATAACCCTAGATGGGATTTTTGTATCACATGATGGAGAGGGCAAAGAAATAGATTAGTGAGATGGATCCAAAACATGACTAGGAATATATCAACATTATCGAGCGCTGCTAGGACTATCAGATGGGTAGGGATTTGCATCTAACCAGTAAGCACAAATCCAAGAGTCCACTAAAAATTTTTCTCTTCTAGTATGAATCTACTCATTCATTTATGAAATTTATCTACAGCATACTATTTGAATTCGAGATTCCAGTACACCATTCTTGGGATAGATATGGACAATAAGCTTCTTACTGCTTTTCGTAATGTGATATATAAGATAGCGGATGATCCAGAAATTGCATTAATGTGTCTGCAAGAGGTATGCTAGAGGATGAGATATGAGTATGTAATATTTTAACCAAATTCAGTCTGTAATCAATTGCATATTTGTTAATATAATAAATATATTTTTCACAGACGAAACAATTTAGAGAAGGGATGGACAACTTTAGAGTCTCATCAGCTATCGTAAGCAAAAAGAGGATGAATCCAGGTAAATTATATATCAATAATAAGAAGACTTTGCCGACTTTACATACCTACGAATATCGTGAAATATGATAAATAATTTTGGTTAATATTTTTACAGCTGAATGGTGGATTCATTTTGGATAGTTTATAGAAAATTTGAAAGCTGTAGCCATCTGCATTCTTTTTCAGACAGTTTCCCCTAGTGGTTGTGAGCGTAATTGGTCGACTTTTGCCCTTATATATAGCAAACAGAGGAACCATAGTGCTTCAACGATCTTGTATATGTTCATTATAATCTAAGGTTGAGGTTAAAATGTATTTAGGATGAAGTACAGTTGAAGTACATGGATCCGATGTTGGGTGATTATGTTGATGGGGACGAGAATCCGATGATTGGATGGCTTGCAGGCCAGCAGCAGGAGCCAAAGCTTGATGAGCCTGGACCTCCTCTACGACAAGCCAGTTTAGTAGCTAGGGAGATCAGGGTGGATTTGGGGTAATGGGCAGATACAAATATTCTACATAGGGTTCCAGCTGATCAGCCATGGTCTAAGGGCACACAGAGGAGTCATTCATCACATGACTCTATGTCTAAGACATCCTCCCAAATGTTTGAGTGAGAATTTTTGAGATGAAGCTGGTCATCTCAAGCAGGAAGAAGAGATCCATCCTCTTAGACACAACAAAGTAAGAAAATGATAAAGCAAAAAGAAAGACAATTGTAGCATCCTCGAGAGTGCAAGAGTCAGCTGGCTCAGATTTGGAGATCAGGGTGAGTGATGATAGTAGTGATGGATCTGATGACTAGAGAGGGACTGGAGGACAAGAAACTGTTGTTCATGAGACGCAGTCGCAGGACGGTATTCGATTCACCGATGAGTCTCAGTTTACACATGCCACACAAGATAGGGACCACGATGCACGAGCTGATAGAGGTCGTGAGGATACTATTTCATATACACGATGGCCTTTCAGAGGTCGTCCAGCACACGATGCAGCTGCAGATGATTTGGCACATGACGTAGGATCCATGGATGTATCTGGATCATCCTCATATTATGGATCCTACCACCCGCAGGCAACTTATGATCCATATGGATATGGATATGATGCATCCGAGACATCGTCTTCCAGTGGTTGCTATCCTATGCAGCCTAGAGCTTCTTATGGATTGGATTTTACTGCTGGCATATTTGGATGGGCCCCTTCATAGCCATATCATCATCCCAAGGACACCTCTCAGAGCCAGAGTTTGAACGAGAGATCTGAGATGTCTTACAATCCAGAGAGGTTACCTTATGGGATGAATATTCAGGACTATCGTGCTAGTTGGATAGAGGGATGGACTGATGTTCCTTCAGAGTATGGGAATGATCCGGATATCTACGAGCATCGCAGATACTTGACAAGATTTTAGATCCGTAGATATCTTGAGATTAGTAAATTATTTTTTTATATCTTGGAGACTTGTACATTAAATATATTTAATGCATTGTTTTAGATTTTTTTATTTTATTTTTTGGAAATGTTAGAACTTAGAATTATTATATAATCCTAAATTAATTGAAAAATTATAAAAAAAATTAGAATAAAAATTGAGTCGGAAAAAAAAGAAAAGGAAAAAATCGGTACGCCGTGCCTTACCGGCCGGTACGGCATGGTACCATATCCTATCAGTCAGGAATCGGTATCGGTTCCTGAATCCTTGCTTTAGAGGTTTGGATTTGGTGTGTATGACTTATACCCTTCATAGACATGCCGTGATTTACGGATACGGTGCGTGCTAGGAGGGATAGATCGTTGTATTCCAAGTTCAAATTGCTAACTTGTAATTGAGTCAAGGTAATTGATATTCTAGACGAACAAGCCATAATCCAAGGGTACGGTTCATACCTATCCGAGATAAATTACGCTGCCCCTTAATTACAAATTTCATCATTGCAACATAAAAATAAAAGAAAATAGAATCTATTTTACATGATGGATTCTGAATTTCTGAGGCTTTTTTCCTATTCAATTTTCTTTCGTAAATTAAATTAGAAATATTGTTTTCTTAGTAATTAATTAAAATCAATCCTCTCTTTTTCTTCTATTATAAACAGTTGTTCAAGATCCTTGTGGATACGATCTCGATTCATTCTATCTACGTAGTAAGTTATAATTGGGTTTATTTTTGGTGCCCTGGTGACGTGCATCACTTATTATCCTTATCAGGCTGTAAGAATTTAAATTTATTGCATATGGACAATGAATCAACCTTATTGTATATTAATGTACTCATTTTTAGTATAAGATCCAAGCAATCATGTTGATTGTGCCGGTTAAACTGTTGAAATAATTCATGGGTCTCTTACATACATGTTTCTTCTAAGCCTGATTTTTTCCCCTCATTCTAGATATTGACTTTGCCATCAGCATTCATAGCTCATTTTGTTTTACGTGTTTTCATCTTGTGTTAAATATATTACTTCCTGTTAGCATCAACATTTATAATTGTTCACAGCAACATTTGAATGAGACAATAAAGTTCTTTCATGCCATGGTATATATTTCTTTCTTGGTTTCCACTTTGCTCAACCTCATTATTGAACTGTTTAATTTTAAGGATCTACAATTTGCGAGAGGGTACAATAATTAATTGCTGGGGATAATCCATTGTACTATAAAAGATGGGTGCAAAAATAATGATTAGCAGAAGCAAATAAGATGGTTACATGTGATGTGGTGAGTTCTCAAAAGAAAAAGATTCACGTTGTTGAGCCTATAGTATCGTGTCAAACACTTGAATATATATCATAATCATGCCAAAGATGGAATCGTGCTTATCTATTTTTAGTAAATGTTTTGCTAGAATTGTTAGTGGTGAATATTCAATAGTTTAATTTATCATTTATATCTTCCTTGTCTTGAATTTTGATTTTTGAACATGACCAACAATTAATGCAAGTTGAATCAGTTGCCACACATGTTGCCATCAGAAGAAGCTTTTGCTGCTGCCGTTTCTGCTCTTGGAATCTATAACAAAGATGGGGTAGTTGTTTATGATGGAAAGGGTATATTCAGTGCAGCTCGTGTATGGTGGTAAGCTATTTGCTTGATGTAATAACTACTGTCTTTATTTTAGTTAAGGAACTTTATTTATAGCTGATAACTTGAGGATGTCAATGCTGCTAAAAAGTTCATCATTGGTGTATTTCAGAAATTTTGTCTAGAATACAGCTTCATAATATCTGCATGAACTTTAAAAAAAATCCTTAAAGCAAACTTAGGACAATCCTTGTCCCCAAATATATGAAGAAATATATGAAAATAGGTTTAATACTAAAGTTTATCCTTCTAAGCTTCTTGATGCTTTCAGACATTCTGTCTAATTACCACTACTTCTAGTCTTTTCATTAGGATAATTTAATTGATACACTACTCATAGGATAGCCATGTCGCTGGGTTTTGTGATGATTAGAAAACATTTGACATGCTTCACTCTAGGAGAAAATTGAAAAAATGTTTGGAGTCTAGAACAATGAAGAAAAGAATATATGCAAAAGCATATGCAAAATTAATGACCAAATTGGGGACTCGTTCGCTCAGTAGTATGCAGCGGAGAGCCAAAACACACAATTTTTCACTATTTACTAGAATTAACAAAGTTGTCTCTTACCAACAATAAAATTGCATAAGGCTAATGGCTAACTTTAGTTGATGAAGATTTCTTGAGTAAAAAAAGACTTTGTTTTTTGCCTATTTTTTAAATCAACATTTTAATGTGGATACACAATACCTTCTTTAGGAAAATAAAAAATAATAAAATAAATATTTGGATAGACATTGATCTATTAATATATCAATGTATGTATGTTATGCCTTGTTGTCAAAACTGGTGCCTAGTCCCTAGATGGTCCACCTTGGTACTTGGAGAAGCTAGACCATGTAGGCATTAGTTCACTAAATATACAAAGTTGCATACTTTTTTTTTGTAAAAAACTTCTATATTCTTGCTTTACATTATGTTCACTCTTGTGACTAAAATAAACTGATTTTAAAAAAATTGAGAATGAAGCTAACATGGTTGTATTATTGTTTTCCTTATTTTATCTACCTCCCCACTCAACCCTAGAGATGCATCTCTCCCCATAAGCTAGCAGGAGTAATCCTCCACAGCTGGCTGCCCATCCATCCAACCATGCACCCATGATTGGAGGCCCTCATAGTTTTGCTACCATTTTCCTTCTTTCATCTCCCTACTCAACCCTAGAGATGCCTCCCTCGCCATAAGCTAGAAGGAGCAACCATCCACATCTGGCTGCCTGTCCATCCAACTGTGCACCTATCCTCCAACAGCTGTTTGACCATTGGCGACCCTTTGATAGCCTATCGGAAACCATCCAACTGTCCAAAGGCCCAATGATCTTTTTGTTTCCTTTTTTCCTCGATGCGTCCACTTCTTGCTTTTCATCTCCTTTTTCCTTCTCTTTTTCTTCCCTCAGCTTTTGATATCCTTTTTTTAATTGTTCCTTCTTCTTCTACATCCTCTCCTTTCTTGTCATTTGGCAAATGCTTCCATTTCTTTTCCTTCCTATCCTTCTTCCTTGTTTCTTCTCTTTTTCATTTTCTTTCCTTTGTTTTGTCTTTTCTTGAACTTGTCACCAAGTTTCTGTTTGTTTGCTATATTTTTATTCTCTCTATTGCAATCTTTGGATGAGAATATTGACTTTCTATTAAGCTTATGACTTATGATTCTTTTTTTTTATTTGACTTGCAAACTTTGTACTTTTTAGGTTTCTCTTTTGATAATTTTCTTCTGTTGTCACTTATAATTCACTAGGCAGTTTGCTTAGGAACTTAAGGCAATTAGGGGGTCCTTACTCCCTAGGACCACCTGAATGACTTGACAAGATTGTTATTGTTTATTTGTATAAATGATAGATGCCCTTTCTAGGCATTTGTAAAGATTTTGAACTTTTCTCCTCAAGGTATTGCTACCATACTTTATTATACCTTAGAATGATCAATGTTGAACTTCTTTATAAATTTTCATGTTAATTACTCATCTTTTGTCAATATACTAGTAGATCAGGCATGTGCCATGCACATCAAGAAAGATTTATCTGATTGAATTAATAAGAAATTTTAGGAGTCATTGACAATAAGAAATTACATTGTTACACAACAAACATTTTATAACTATAAATTAAATAATAACATAGAAATATAATTATGCAATGATAAAAAAAAGAAACCAAAATATATAATGCACGTAGGAAGAAAAAATTTCATGTATGAATAGGAAATATTATGTAGCTTAAATGTTCCATTTCTTAATCAGCGAGAAGTAGATCATGGTAAAGGAGGGGGTTGGGAGAACTGGATGCATGTCTGTGAGAGAGAGATGGGTAGAGAAGGTGGGGAGACATGAGAGTGATCAGGGAAGGTGGGGAGAGTTGGAGACGGTGTGGAGATTTTGGATATGTGAGAGAGGGGAGGAAGGGGGAGAGGGGAGAAGACGTGAGATAGAGAGGATGTGAGAGAGGTGAAGGGAGAGGAGGGTGATTTTGGGGAAAAATTATCCATTGTGTTAGAGGAGAAAGAGATTGGATAAGTATAGAACATTAGTTAGGTAGGGAGAGGGAAGATTGGATGGGAGAGAGATTTCAGGATTAGGATGTGGGTGCTAGTGGGAAGAGAATAGAGAGCAGTTTTATCCAATTAAGTATCTGGGTGCATGAACAGAAAGAGGGCAGGTGAAAAGCTTTTTGTGGACCTTTTTACATTTATATAATTGTCACTTTATGATAGAATTATGTAGTAAATTTTTTGTGAAAAAATAAGGGCAACATGGGAATAAATTTTGACAGAAGGAATCTTTTCTGCATATTCCCTCTTATTTTCTATTTATATCTTATTTATACATAGCCGGACTGAGAAGTCCTTGTTTAATTGGCAAGGGCATTGCTTCTGAAAATGATGTAAATGGAAATGCAAATCAATAGGATTGCAAATGAGTACTGCTATAATGAACAACCAAGGAAATTACATCAGTTTCCTATAATTGTGATGAGACTTTGATGGCTTCAGTGCATTATGTTGCATCATCATTATTGTGGGTAATGGCCTGTGCTTATAGTAGAATGGGGAGAGATATATCTCCAGTGCAGAAAAGAAATATATGACCATGATTATTTGGAAGATTGTTGGGATCTGAGTATCAATTTGTTGCTATAATAAAACTCTGATGACCCTTTATTGTCCTGTGTTCAATGGTAGAAGAGAATGCCAGTAAGCCTGATATTTAAAATACTTTTCTGATTCAATAATACTCTTACATTACAAAATGCAGTCCTGTAAAGCTTTATGTACAGATAGTTGGATGCTGAATTGGATTAAGGGTTTGATTCTAGAGATAGATATTATTAGTTATGATGATGCAATTATCAAGGGGTATTTTTAAGGTTGATCTTAGTGACTTGCATTATTCTACAACTGGAGGTCATATTTCAGCATATTTTTGACAATTTCTGTTGATGGATTGTTTTGTTGCATCACAAATTCGGTAAACTTCTTTGAAATTCTCACCTATGTTGTACAATACTATTTTGGATAGACATTGGGCATATTCTGAATTATTCTTTGGAGACTGTAGGAGCTTCTCCAAAATTAACTTGATCATTTGTTGCTCAAGGTCTAGGTGTGAAACCCTCATTTTGTACGGACATTGTAATCCTGTCTCATCTTTCATAATAAAGCTTGGGCAGGGTGCTTCTCCATCTCTATTTAAAAAAAAAAAAATGAAGAAAAAAAAGAAAAAAACCTCTGATTGCTTGGTTTCTCACATGGACACAATTTTAATGCATTATTTCAATTTAGTGGAAGTAGGCTTTCCCCCTAACATCTTCATTTCTTATGATTGCCAAATAGGATGTTCCGAGTCTTTGGACATGATAACGTTTGGGTGTTGGATGGTGGTTTGCCAGAATGGCGTGCTTCTGGATTTGATGTTGAATCTAGTGCATCTGGAGATGCCATATTGAAAGCCAGTGCAGCTCGGGAAGCAGTTGAAAGGGTTTATCATGGACAGCTGGTATGTGTACTTCTCTATAATATATTATTGGAGTATTATCATGAAATAAATTTTGTTGGTGTGAATCACTTTACTTGGTTCCAAATGCAATTATGTATTGTAATGATAGGTTTGCATTATTGAAGATGCACCAACAACATGGTTGGTCCGATACACGAGTCTCCCGCCATTGTGGGTCTAAGTAGGGTCAACTTTTTGCAGTCTTACCCCCAAGTGCAAAGAGATTGTTTTGATGTTTCAAACTTGTGACCTCTAGGTCACAATGGAGCAGCCTTACCATTTTGCTAAGGCTTACCCTCTATTGAACATGCACTTATTTATTCCTTGAAATTGCTTCATTTTCTATGCTATTACATGAGGACTTGTGGGTTTGGCTTTCACATTCCTTTGCTCCTTAACTTTTGACATTACCAAGTATATACTAGTTTGTATTTGTATTTACTGGAAAATCTTTTCTACACATGTTCCTTTGTTTTAAGGATGAAGACATGTTGAAAGTCTTTTTTTTTTTTAATTTTTTTGTGTTGGTTGGGGGCGGGGGGGGATGGGAGGGAGATGGGGTGGGGATAGACATCTGTTTACCATATGTTTTATCTTTTACACTTGGTATATGAAATTACTTAACTAACAAAGTTTTGTCAGCTTCTCAAGTCATATGTGTCTATGGATTGGACAGAGAATGTGCAAACTTGACTGAATTGAAAATAGAAGCAAATGGAAATTGAACTTTCTTAACCTTCTTAAACATGTTGATTTGGTATTTAGTAAGCTATTGGACTCTTGCTAATTGTCAATGCAGGTTTACTTATTCAAAATTTTTACAGTTCAATATTTGGGACTCCCACTAACCAATAGCTGTGGTTTGATATCACGACAATCATTGCCACCATAAGCTTTTGACTTGCTGAAATAATTGATACCAGTTCTCTGTATAAATAGGTCATTTTTCTTATAGAACCAGTAGGATATGTGTCTGCTCAGGAAGTACTCTTTTTTTGCAGGTTGGCCCTGCCACATTTGAAGCAAAGTTCCAGCCTCATCTTGTATGGATGCTTGAACAGGTTAGGATAGCATTTATCAGTTACCTGCTTCTGAAGTACATACTATTAATGGTTCATCTCTTTGTTGACAATAGGTGCTTGCTATAAGTGAAATGTATTCAATTAATGAAAAGCTGAAGCTAATTTCTTTGAAACTGATACAGATGATAAAATAACTTATATTTGGGTAGAGATATTACACTTTGGCTATGGCTTTGGCTTTTTATATTTCAATCTACTTTGCAGGTGCTTGGTTGGGGGGAGTAGGGGTTCGGAATCAGAATGGAAATGGATGACTCCCATTCCAGCCGCTTGGTTGGGGGGAGTCCCATTCCGATTCCAGGATGGAATGGGAATGGCCCAATCTACGTAAAACTCAATCCCTACTCTCCCCTATGGATTCAAATTTTCTTTCAGATTTTTATTCCGATTTCGATTCCAGTCACGAACCAAACACTTCAGAGGATTAGGCTATTTTGATTCCGATTCCAATCCATTCCAATTTCAATTCCGATCGAAAACCAAGCACTCCCTTGATTCTATCTTGATAGGACATTCTTCCTGAATTTTCTAGTATACAATTTTATCAGGTTGTATTTTGAAGTGATGCAACTTTGTTAAATTTCCTCTCCTTAAAATGTTAACTCACAACAAAGAGCCTTGGTCCATCTATACAGGATTTGCTTTACAGATCAAATTGTGGTTAAATGAATTATTAGAATTTTCTATAGTCATCTCTCAATTTAACATGAGCCCTCTTTGTCTATGAATTGTGCAGAGATACCTTGTTAAGGCAACTTGAGCCTAAGTAGGGTGCATAATTAACGTTTTCTGCTTATGAATGTTGCCCAAATATACAATTCAAGAAGAGGGGGGGGGGATGAATTGGTTTTTTCAAAAATTTAGAACTTGCTGTGCATAGAAATTTACTAAGTAAAGCGAGTGGGTAAGAGCTATGCAATGTAACACAAGTATGAAGATGCAAACAATGAGCAATGAAAAGAACAGACATAGGCACAATCAAACATGAGATTTTTATAGAAGTCCGGCATCAAACTTAGCACCTACATCCACTTCCCAAGTCATCCTTGGGAATTCTACTATAATCTTTTCTAGATTATAACTCGATTGTTTTTTCGGGCTCACAATCAAAATCCAATTGATTTTCTTGGAGGAAATCAATCAAAACCACTCCCTTAAGCCACTCCTAGGCTTATAAAACAAACACACTCCAATTCAAAGCTTGGATGGACCCATCCCGAAGTTTCAATGCCAATTGAAACTTGTTTACAATAGAAAATTAGAAGTACAATATGGAGCACAACAAAAAGCTCCTAAAAGAGCAAAAAGAAAGTCAATGAAGCTCTTTGAAGATTATGTTGAGGAAGCTTGACAATTAATGCAATCTTCTTTCTCTGAAAACCATTTGAATGCTTCAAGAATTTGGTGGTTGGAAGGTTGTAACACTTTCTTGAATGCTCACTTAATGCTCTTGGGTTTTTTCTTTGTTTTTTCTCTTTCTCTTGGCTCTTCTATTTGTTTGGTAGTCTTTAAAACCTTTTAAAATATCCAAAAAGCCATTTTTAGCTGTTGGAGACAAAAAAACTAGCCGTTATAGCCATTCTACACAATTCTGAAAGTTCTGCAAAACTAGTTGTTGAGCTGTCAGCTGCAGTCAAGTTGACTCAGATCAAGTAGGGGTTGACTTGAGGTGACTACGAGTTGGTGCGGTAGAGGTAGGGGTTAACTCGATGTTTGATTTGAGAAATGTCTTTCTGTTTTTCCCGAGAGAGTCGACTCGGCCTTTGGGAGTTGGCTTGGAGCTATTCAAAAACCGACTCAAGACCAAGTAAGGGTCGATTCGAGGCCAGGTTGAAAAATATACATCTTTATCTCGTCTAAGAGAGTCGATTCGGCAAAAATAGGGTTTGACTCGCAGGCTATCTTGATCGATTTTGTATGCCAGAGTTGACCCTTTGAAGCTTGGAGTTGGCTCTTGACTTGTTCCACTTGATTTATCATGATGTGGTTTCTTTAATTTGCTTTCTTTGACTCCTAATTTGGCCTTCATAAGAGACTTCTTGGGAGTGAACTTTGCTTCTTGAAATATTCCCAACAAGAACTTCACCAACTCATTAGTACTAAAATATATACTCAAATGTTTTGTATTCATAAAAAACAATCCTTAGGTTAACACTGAAATGATAAGCAACTTTCTTTCCCCAGAAAGAAGAATACAAGATTTGCAATAGGGGATTTACATTATTCTTTTCTAGATTATCTCAATGCTGATATCTGTAGTGATGGGGCACCAATTAAAGTTTATTTTATTTCTTAGTAGCTAATAAGTTTGAATTGTGAGTACTTGTAGAAATGCAATATGATATGGATTTTTGTGCCACTTTTGTGCCATATGTTTGAGTGGTGCAGATATAAGTAGTCACTTATTCATAGGTGGCTGGATATGTTTGATCTACTTCTTTTTCCTTTTCTCTCTGACATTGTTGGGCATGCAATGTCTTGTTGGATAGCTTTGCAATGATTCTTGTCAAAACTTGTTTTTGGCGTATTGATGATGTGGGACTTATGGAAGAGATGGTGCATAGTTTTCTTTGAGATAAGCACAAGCTGGTGGCTATTTAATTGAGAAGATTAAAAGGGAATTATCTTGCAATTTGCATCATTCTTCTGTTCTTTAAGTGAAGAACGTGCTCAATATTTTGTGGAGCTAAACTGAGCACTTCTTACTTTAGGCACATGGCTTCCACTTTTTAACATCTTTTGCTTCAGTTGTACTTTTGAGCTGAATTATTGTATAGTTTGAGAGTGGTTCATTTATGCTCATTGTGGCACCATCTCTTTGTACTATCTAGATATGTAAGATGAATGAATTTCCGTGAAATGGATCCGAGGACATCCAGTGGACTATTAGGTGTGAGGTTTTCAGTAAGGTTATTGTAGAATCTAGACATAAGCATACAAAGAAGTGGCGTCGTAGTTCTTCGGGGATGAATTAGTCATGCTAATGAGGGTGGCATGAGAAAAGCTGTACATATTTCTACTCGACTATGTTAAATTGTTAATGCTTTCTTATTATCATCAATCCTTATTATTGAATTGCATCCATATACCCTGACTAAAAAATGTCAAGGGTTGAAAATTGTTAAGAGCTAGATTTGTTGTGTGCCTATCTGCCTAGTTGTCAATCTCTTTTTTGTTGTATCAAAATGTATATCAGTTTTGTTGAACATAGCTAGGTTAGAAACGGATAGTCTTCATTTCTTTTTCATTCTTTCTCCGACTTTTTTTTTTTTTTTGCATTTTAAGTATAATTATCCATTAAAAATTTTAGTTTCATGAATTCAGATTTATCCAGCGGGGAGTCCTTCGTTCCATAGAGTTTAAGCATCAAAATTGTGTGATACAGTAGGTTTACTTGTGAAGGCTAATTTAGGAACTTCATTTTATTATATTAAGTTATTTTTTGTTTAGCTTCAGGATTAGATACTATGTCATCTAAGAATTTCATTTACTTGGTTTAAACTAAGAAACCAGTAGTGTTCAAGTTGTTTCCTAGGACTTCAGGCATGCATTGTGTGAATGATGAACTTAAGTATGATCTAGCTGTACCTTTTTTTCGTCTCTTATTTATCTATCATCATTATTTCCTTTTGCTCTTTTTTAAGCCTCTTTTTCTTTGATAAAGATCAGCTTAGATGGTAATATATTTATTGCTATCCTTTGGGTTTCAGCATTTTGCCCATTTGACCACAGCAATGGTTTTAAGGGACCGTTTGTTTACCTGTAATTGGACAAGTTGCAATTCCAATTATTGCAATTAGAATTGCAAGCGGTGAATATATTTGTTTGGTTGCTTGCTATTCAATTGCTAGTTACAATTTCCATTGCATAAAAAGCCTCAAAAGTTGCATTTTGTATTGCGGTTAAAAACGCCTTGGTACCAATGGCATCTTCGGTTGCAAATCCTATCCAATCCATCTTGTACCCTCTCACTCTCTTAACAGATTAGATTAAATTACATTTGCATATTATATAGTATTAATATACTATATAATAATCATTTAACAATATAACTATTGTTATTAGGATTAGAGTATACTAATAATGCTATTATTATATCACAATGACTCATATTATATTCTATTTATAATTTGAAAATAATCATAATTATATTTTAATAACTATGCTATAATAATTGTTAATTAGTATCATATGAATTATCATATATTTTTGTTATTATCATTATAATATATCTAATTATTATTATACAAATTATCATAATAACTCATGCTACAGACATATAACTATTTTAGTGTCAACTAATTTTAGAATAGTGCAAGTACTATAATTATTATTAGGATAATATCATAATAACCATATAACAATATCATTACTTTGTAATAATTATACTTATACAAATAAAATATTATAGTATAGAGATTCGTATTATAATTATTATTATATAATATGATTGTGATTATGATAATAATATAACTAATATATAATGAATATTAGATATAACTAGGATATAATAAAATAATACTTATTAATGTTATAAGAGGTTTCTAATTTTCTGCATGAAAAGTTTGTAGTACCCTGATTTGATTGCTTGTATTACTACGTATGTGCGCGCGCTCGATATATTAGTTTTGTTCCTAATAGATATTTGTGAGGCACTGATGTTTTGAGTGCTTGAATTTTGAATTCCAAATTTATACATGACTACGAAAAGAGAACTATATAAGGTTGGTTTATTTATTTATTTAGTTAGTTAGTTTTGATGAATTCTAGCTTCATGGTAATTGCTTTTGTAACTTAATTTTTCTCATGATCTTTTTTTTTTTTTGATTTAAAAAAAAAAAAAAAAATCAAATGACTTGTGTGTTTCAGGTTAAACAAAACATTGATGTTCAAAGACATCAACATATAGATGCTCGATCAAAGCCTAGGTAAGTGAATGGTATCTATTGTTCTATATTCTATCCTCCTCTATAGTTGAAAGATATAAGTTTTTATCATGTATGCATCTAAGTTGTTCTGTATTATGGAATGCCATACCGCCCCATACCATCCGGTATGGGGCATACTGACACTACTATACTGGTCTCATGCTGGTATGTCATTTCGGAGCATACGGATACTACCATACCATATCGAACTGCATACTTACATTATAGTAGGATGTTAGTGGTATAGGGTCCGGTACTGTGACAGCGAACCTTGTTCTATATGGTTATAGTTGATCTCACTCAAGCTTTTCCACTTTATTAAAAATATATGAAGTATATCTTAATAGCAAAATATTCTTTGTACCTCTGGTTATATATTGATCCCAATTATAATCTTATTCTCCCGTGATATATATGCAGTTTTATAAAGAATATGAAGTCTGTAACGTGTATACTAACTACTCAACTTTTCTTGATTGAAATGCTTTACTTATCCAAAAGAAAGATTGAAAAATAAAAACCATAGTTCTTTTCATCCTAGAAGCAAATAAAGACACATAATTAATTGAATGTCTTTTCCATCTGAATGTACATAAATCCTTTTTTCAAAAGCAAACTTGATATTGGCTAGATCAATTGATTCAAGCAATTAGTTCACCTGTGCTTTTCAAAAAATGAAAGGGCCTCTAACCTCATCAAATCAATTAGGTCACCTCTGCTTTTCAAAAAATGAAAGGGCCTCTGACCTCATTGAAGCTATGAAAGTTGTGTATTTCAAATAAGTTGTAGTGATAAGATGTAGCAAGGTGGCATGGATACATTCTTGGACTACAGAAGTTTAGTTGTCTATAACACCATTTAGAGAATATTGGGGCCCGATGAGTGCTTGACCTCTGTTATTGTCATGTCTTGATGTATCTTCTTTTATCCATCGAATTGAAGGTTTCATCCATAATCTTCAAAACTAGATCCTCTTAGTGGTTAATATTGAAACATGAACCACGAACCATAGCAAGTCAGAATTTGCAACAGTACAGGACAGAGTGATGAAAACTATTGAGGTGATATGGTTGTTAGTGCTCCAAAATGTGTCATGATAAGGAGAGGGGCTCAAATTTGTGTGGAATGATTATGGAAAAGAAGAAGGAAAAAATCCAAAAAAATTTTGAAAGGTGCAGAAGAAGCTAAAAATTTTATAGCACAAGAATTGTATCCTTCAATGAAGAAATCAAGGATTCATGAATCTGACTCAAACAAATTAGGTAAGACTTGTGATGGTCATGCTTATGTCTCTCATATGTTTATGGTTGGCTTCATGGATTCTGTTTCTTCAAGGGTTCTTATTGAAGGTTGTGTTCAACTCCTCTAGAGTTTAAGGTGTCACTTACTGTCTTCTCACCACTTTTTGGAAACCTTTTTTTTGAAACTTTCCTTTTATATACTGTCCTAGCAAAAGATGTTTAAGTTTGTGGTCTCTAAGTTCCTTCTCAGCCATACTTGAGCAGTCATCATTCTTATTCATATTCATAACTTTGTCTCCTTAAGAAAGTATGTTTTGTGCATCACTTTTATTTGATGGTGTCACCTAAGGTTTGAAAGAGAAATGTATGTATATGCAAAGCAGCGGTATAGAATGATAGATTATATGAAAGTCCTTATCCAATTCAGATGTTGGAAGGACTTTTGTACCTAAAAAATAATAACAAACCAAAACAGCACCATATATTTTTATTAGTATGTGCGCTTCTAGGTGTCATGTTGGCAATTACATAATATATTCATACTTGATGGATAAAATCTGGTATTCATATTTGCCAAGTTGAATAAGACTCATGAAATAGTTAGATGGAATTAAGTAATGTATAAAGGCAATTAAAAAATTTCACCATGCATAAGAGATAAAGCTTTTGTCTTGTTAGATATTATTTGTAAGACCCTTAGTCTCTACATGTAATCAACTCAAAATTCTTTGCAATACCAAGAAGTTGTTAAATATTGCTAGTAATACCGCAAGTCTTCATGTGGAATCAGCTCAGAATTGTTGTAATAGTAAAAAATAATTGGAGAGAATTTATTATTTTGCTTTCAGCTCACACTTTTTTGAATCATTATGAGTTTAATAATGTTAAATTAGATGCACTCACTTCCCTCGCCATCTAAGTCTAGTCCCATGCGCTTCCATCTAATTTATTTTCACATGTTTGTTATCCTTATCCAATATTTTGCCAAAGTTTGAAGGATTGTAGTCTCCCTAGCATCACACATGATGTGTGCACTATGAGCAATCATTTCCCTTTCAAAACAACCCTTGAAAGAGTAAGTTTTAAATGTTGCTCTTTTGCCATATCTTTTCATTATAATGGCCATTGCTTATTATTTCATAAAAACCTTCACTTTGCTAGTTGGATTCTTTTTTTCTTTTTGTTATTCATCTTTGACAGCTAACTCATTATCAAGTCAATGTTCTGATTAAGGTTTATAATGCTGGTTGCCAAGTTATTTTGGGCCATGTGAGCACATATGCCATTTTTTGCCAAAACCCAAAACGTATTCTAGAAGCACTTTAATAATCAAAATATAAGATATTTAATAGGTGCCATGCCGACTTAGAAGCACAAATATGGACATGGGATGCAGATACAACATTATATTGATATGTCAATAAATTAAATCTGGGAAAAATAGGAGATAATATGGCTAATATATGACAGTAATAGTATATGTTGTATATGTATAGATACACACATATTACATATATGTCAGGAAAAACATTCATGGTTTATCATAAAACACCATATAACAACTTTCAATGTTACAATTTATAAGATCAGTTACAATGTCCTGGTTCATAATCCTTATTATAGCAAGTTCATAATCCATCATGTTCATCATCGAAATGTTAACAATAATAAAAAAGAATAGAAGCTCCTCCACTTATCCTGTACCCAAAAACAACAATTAAAAGGATGTTTATCTTCAATGGGCGCACCATCATTGCCATTGCCTTCATCAATGAATATCACAGCATCCATACCTGGCTCATGAAGTGAGAGATCTTTAAGCAGAGTCATCTGGCACTCTCGAATGAATCAAAGTCATCTCGTCCAACATTCCAGATCATGCTTTCTTTTTTCATGTAATCTTAACTGCTCCTTGATAAAAGATGAAGATCTGTGTTCACAAATACCAAATCTTCAGCATATTGTGGTGTTATTTTTGCTGTTATCTTTGAGTGAACAAAGGAATAAGTGTTCCAATTCCTCTTACAGCATGAAGAGGAGGTTGGTTGTCCAAATAGTTTTAAAGCCACAAATTTTGAACAAGGGTTCAGAAGACGTACGACTACCCATTGCTTTGGATCCAAAATCCCTTTATGATTTTTGGAGACGTGATTAGCAATGTCTAATCAAGCTGTTGAGAAGTTCCCATTCTTCTCTCCTCTGAATTTACAAAGTATCTTTTCAAGTCTTGTTTCTGATATGAGAAATCTCCGAATTCTTTTGTGAAGAAACACGGTTTGGAGCCTCATTAGTTCAAGTTGCTCTATTATAAATGAAATAAGAATTAATTCATGAACTATGATTATATAACCTTAGAAGAAAAACATTGTGCAACTTAGGAAGTTAAGGAGTTATCTTGTATCAATGTATTTGCCAAGTGAAATGGTGTTTCTTTATACCATGGATCAACTAAAACATTGTGCATCACACTTTATTAAAGGTTGACTCATCATCTTCCTTCTTCATTTCATGTTGACATATTTGCATCTTTACCTTTTCTATCATTAAGTCCCACATATCCTTGAATAATTGAATAGTTGGTCTATCTGTATCGGCAATTCGTTACATTTCATAAATGGGCTTGCTAAAGGAAAGTGTGTAATCAATCTTGTTCCATCATAAATCATCAAGGACTTTCTTTTTCACAAACTATTCCTTCTCAACATCATCCTCCCATGACAAGCCCATTTGTGAGTAATGACCATAAATTATAGACCATGATTTATTTTCTTAGATCTTCTGAAATCACTGAAGCATAGTACGTATCAACAATTGCAAGCATCTTCAAGTTTACAAATTCATTGAGAATTGCTGGCTCCATTTGAGTGTTTCAAAATGAAATTCCTGATAACCATCTTTTTCCCTACAACAAATGTAAAGATCAAGATTAAGGGTGTGCATTGTGCATGGTGTCCAAAAATTATGCAGATCTCTGAGCCTCAACAAGCAATCATGCAGCCTTGAATGTTCAAGCATTATTTATATCACCTGCACCACATTTGGGGGTCCAACATCTGTGTTGGTTTTGCCAAACAAGTTAGCAATGTAGAACCTTTGTGCTCTCCTTCATGATAAATAGCTTTCAAAAAAAAAAAGGTTGACTTTCTGTTACTGCAGAAAAAAATGATTGGTGGCCTCCTTTGTGCACTTTGCATCTATCATGTCAATGCTCTGTTCCTTCTTCCCTCTATGTGCTCTTCATTATTTCCAACAATTTTTCCATGTTTGTCCCCTCTTTAGTCCTCAATGAATTAACCCATGGCAAATAAGTTGAATTGTTTACAGCATAAGCATGTAAGCTGAAATAGTAAGGGGTTTCTTGCAAGGTGAAATTGAAAGCCAGTTAAATGAAACACCCTCACAATCTAACTATTAAGATTCTCTATATTAGAAACTTGAAATGATTTCTTTGATATGGACATTGCCTTTGTTTTCCTAGTTTCAAAAACCTTTTGCTTAGATGTCTCAATGCTTTATGTACCTATGGCTCCTAAAATTGCATTGGAAGATGTAACATGTATAGGTATATAGAAATCTTCACCCTCAATTCATTTTCTTCCACCACCCTTCTTATCTCCAAAATATTTTCATCACCTTCGAGCAACTGGTTCCGTTTCAATGTTTCTCACCAAATATATGTAAACCCTCCAAATAAAATGCTTAAAAACTTGAAGACAATAGTTCCCTTGGAATTTAGTATTCCTTGTCCTCATCTTGACTTATCTAACTCTTTAACCAACTTCCAAAGATTATGGTCATCTTGACTAGCAATGGGGCTACTACTACCCATAAAAATTGAGTTTTCTGTATCTGTTCTACTAACAAATTTAACACACAACGAAAATTTAATAAAATTAACAATATAATAAAAATAAATCAGGAAAATATATAAAAATTACTAGAGATAGATGCCGCAAATTCATATTATTTTGGACATATAAATGCAGCAAACCAGCAATGGATTAAAAATTCTATTATTTAAGAAAAGTAAATGGAACAACATAAAAAAAAAATGAATGTAGCAACATTGAAAAAAGCATCACAACAAGGAAAACATTTTTAGAAATCATTGTACTATTTGCCCCCTCCCAAGCAAAAAAGAGCTTAAGGAGGATTTAACCCTACCATCATCTGATACACACGAGTGAGAAATTTGACAATTGTGTTGCTGCTAGTGTTCTGCTCCATGTGTCTTGCCGTTAGTGCTTCTCCATAGCCTCCACTTCCCTCCCAACCTTGATTCGATCTCTCTCTTCTCTTCTCTCAATTAGGACATAAGAGAATAGGACATGACAGAGATGGAGGCCAACTGCTAACTTAGCACTTATTGAGTGGAGCAAATTTGGATTCAAAACCCACATGATCTGACTTGAGTGACCCACCAGCATCTCTGAAGTATTCCGGAATATCCCATGACTATCTGAGAAGTATTTTGACATAACCTAGCACCATATATGTCCTGGTTTAATTATAAAAAGAAAATTGAGATTCTTGTTTTCCATATCAGGCACATATTGGGGCCATATCTGACATGTATTGGACACAGCCACAAGTGGTATGTTGGAGTATCTGTGCTTCCTAGATGCTGACCTATGTTGCTATCAGTACTGGCCCAGCATGCTACATGCCGGCTGGCGCAGGCTAATATTTGAAACCATCATCCTAATGAGATTGTATTTAATATCATTTAGTAACTGGTTTTTAAGTGCAGTTGACCAGTTGCCCCACCACTTCGAATTTGTTTACCGTCTTGACCACATTATCCATCAATTTGCCTTGGCTTCATCTTGTTACTTCTAGGTTTCCAGTCATGCTGCTTGTTGCTCATGGTAACTATATTAGCTGACATGCAAAGTTGCCTGTCGTACTCTTGCAACTACTTTTTATTGGTTTATTTTAAAAATTACAAAAAGTAACATCATTTTTAGGGATTTTTATTTAATTATTTCAGGTTAGCATAGAGATTTCTTCTTCTCTCATGTCCAGCAGAATGGAGCAACCAAGAAAACTGTTGTTTTCTTGATTTTTGATATAGTTGTTTTTGAGATATGTCTTGAAATTATATTTCTCTTTATTTGTGTTCAAGGAAGCCTTTTGACTTGAAAATTTTTTAGTTTCTTGTTGACAAACATCCTTCTTATTCATTGAAGCTCATTATCATTTGTTCAGGAGAGTTATCACACCTTGCTTTTTTCTTTACATTTGATATATTAAGGGCATGTGAAACTTGAACACTAACTGGGAGCCTATTTGCTTTGCAAATTTGATTGCCATCAATGTGTAACACCCCTTGGATTTGCTTTCACTCTAATATCATTTTTAACATCGAAAGGTTTGAAAAACATGCGTTGATGGGTTGTAATTTTGATTTATCATGATGTATCTGCCAAGGATTTTAAATTTTGGCACAAAAAACAAAGAAAGAAACTTGAATTTGCTCTAAAATACCATGCATGTCTCTTCATCCAGGCAGTGTTTTGGCCTTCACACATTTCAGTTCTTGTACTGGTCGTGCATCCTTTTATTTCCATTTTTCATGTCATGCATGTATTCATAACCTTATTGGTTTTATAAAGATATGCCTGGTTGTATCTCAGGTTTGATGGCGTAGCTCCAGAGCCACGGAAGGGAGTTAGAAGTGGTCATGTGCCTGGCAGCAAATGCATTCCTTTTGGTCAGGTAGGAAACTGCATCAATTTCCTAAGTAACTATTTACTTGCCCATCTTTGGAAGGAACTGATTTCTTGTTTCATGCATCTGCACATGACTTCTTGGGGAGTGTCAGAAATTCCTTTGGCAATTGTCCTTTAAAGTTTGAATAATTAAAGCAAATGAGAAAAGACCTGTGGGGGATGATTCTGATAGATAAGGGTGTCAGTTGCAAGATATCTGATTATTGTGGGCCTCATGCAGATAGCAAATAGATGGACAGCTTTGATTTACTTATGAAAACCTTCTAAATGTGAGGTACATACGTGTAAGGTTTGGAATGCACTTGATGCATGTGCTTGGAACAGCTGCAACATAGAGATATGTCAATAAATGGCATTAAGCTAACCATTCACATGCCAATTTTAAGTTTCAAGTAGAAGCAACCTAAATATAAATTAAATCAACAACTTTATAAACTTAACCTGCTTTGGCCTGCATGTGTAATTTGATTTGTTCCTGTTGGGGCCTACACAAATTTCATTGTCCATTTGACGGATATTGCAATTTCCTATTTAACCTTATGGGAAAATTCTGGTATTGCTTATCATGAATGACAAAAGATATTAAGAGTTGTGTGAGTAGAACTTATGTTAGTACTGGTATACCAACCTGAGGCTCTACTCTCATTGGCACCATGGCATGGTTAAAAGGGATATTTAATTATATATAATGGTGATATTGTTTAGATAATTGATGATAAAGATTCTTTTATAGTGTAAACTATGCTTCTAAGATTGTGTGAAATAATAAAGACACATATTTTATTGATTAAGTTTTGTGGTTAAACTTTTGTCGATTCAGTAGTTGAGGTAGTATTTATATGAGAGACACTTGAAGAAGTGCATATTTAAAGGGTGTATATGCAGACATGAGACTCATGGCCTTGCATGCAAAAGCGTCCCAAGTAGCGTTATCAAGCGTGCCTTAGGCACAAAAAATGCTAGGTGCAAGGGCCGTTGTCTCTATACCCCCTAAGCGCAGGCGCGCGCCTCAGGCATAAAAGGCGCTAGGCGCAAGGGCTGTTGCCTCTGTACCCTCTAGGCGAGGGGATAGCTCTCAAGCATAGCCTAGATGCCTTAGGCACACGTCTCAGAGACACAATGAGGTCAGTTATAGTATTAATTTTTAGTTTCAAAGGAATAGGAAAGGTTAGTTATAAAAAGGTCAGTTATAGTACATAAAAAAGGTCAATTATAGTATATAAAAAAGGTCAATTATAGTATATAGGAATTAGGAATGATCTAGTGTTTGTTAAATATAATTGGGCATTGATGCATCGATATAGTAGACGAAATCACATTGACCCTATATCGTTAAAAGATATTGATGATTGCAATGAGTAGTTGATTGGAAGAATGAAGCGGATTCCTACAGATGGGAATGATGAATAAGAACAAGTATTTAGTGATAGTGATGATGGTTTGACATAGGATCTTGTTGCTGATGCTTCTGAAGCTTATGAGCCTACTTATGGCACTAGAGTTAGTATGAAACATCTTTCAAAGGGGGAGCTTCAGCATCATCATTAAGATCAAAGCCTAATAGACCATTCGAAGTGCAGCTTGTAGATGAATCAGAGGAGGAGACAGATGATGAGTATGAGAAGATATTGGAGAGAAACAAGAAAATGATGAAGCTGGTTTGCTTGATTAGGAGGAGGATTAGCCAATTAGGAACTTCAAAAGTACTTATTTGATTGTTTTTGGATTAGAGCTAGTTTTTATATATTAGACTTCTTGCCTATAGCTCGATCTTTATCTATTTTGAGTTTTTACTTTTTAATAACAAGGTGCTAGTTTTTACTTGCTGGAATTCTTGCAATAGTTAGTTCTCTGTTTTTCTATTTTTGGCACCCGACTTCTCTCAGGCACGTGCTTGTGCCTTGCGCCTAAGCTCCAGGGACCTCTAGCGCCTGGGTGCACTTAGGACCTTTAACAACACTGGTCCCAAGCAAACGTTTAGCTATGCTGAACCATGTGCAGTATGTGCAGCAAATCTAGGGTTTTTTAAGAGAAGTTTTGGTGGAGTCTTTCCTAGGCTTTCTGACTTTTCTATTTATCTTTCATTTTAGATAGAATAAGAAGTATTTATAGAGAGAGAGGATGCTTCATGGGCTATGACTGAACAAGGGATATGATACCCCTAAATGTAAGATTAAGGTTAATTGTATTAGCTAGAGTGTGAAAAAAGGGATCAATGAGATATTTGGATTCATGGGATAGGATTTAATATTTGTGCTTCTTGTCTCTTTAGGTCTCAATGGCCAAGATTTTGTAGGAAGGGAAGAGAATGGTTTCAAGGATAGTATGAGAACCCTTTGGATCTAGTGGTTAGGATTGATATAAGATTTTGTAGTGACATGCTTCCTATCATTTTTAAGGAGTTTTGAGTACTAAAGTTCATCTTAAGAGTTAAGATTCAAGCATCTGCAAAAGCTCTAGTGTTTGCTATTGGAATTCTAAAAGTTTTCATTAATCAATGGATATAAGACAAACTGAAATAAATTTTCAGCACTTAATTGATAGCCTTAAATAATAAAAACAAGTAGGATATATCCAATTGTTTGATCAGAAAATGAAGAAAAAAAAATGAATTCCACAATTTCGATCCATGTTGGGCTTTCCATCTAAAGATGAAGAAAATATTGATATTACAAATATATACCAGTTGGTCTATGTTAGTATGGACCAACATAGATTAGCACGCCCAGTGAAAACTTCCAACAATTGAGAAGCTTTATAAAACACTTACCCAAGGTAACTGATTCATGATACCATAAGAATATTTTAGGCTGATGATGCATGGAACCCTTCTTATGTAATGGAAAGCCATTTTTTTTGCATTTTTGGTTCACCATTTCTAGACACTACACCGAGGATTTGTCTTTATTTCCACTTTCTTCATAACAAAATCTACCTCTCTCACTCTCCCATTCACCCCATGCCCTTTCTTCCTTGTTCCTATCACTTTCTCCAATACTTTTCTCTCTCTATTTGTGTATTTTCCATCTCTATTCCTCAATCAACCTCTCTCTACTTCTCTCTTATATTTTGCTAATTCTAATAGTGAATGGAATTAAGTTGGAGGAGAGCAACTTATTGGACAAGGAGAAAGATAGTTTGGGGCCTTGGTATCTACTTGGGCTTTTAATTAAGACAAATCCTTTCCTTATTATCCTTTTACATTGAATTAATAGCATGGAATTGATATAGAATTAGGGGAACCTTAGGGCTAGAGTTGGCCTTGAAAACCAATATTGAGGGTTAGAAATCTACAACGGTGTGGAAATGGTTAGTTAGATTAGTTTTGATAAGGGGTGATGATCTTGCATCGGTTTTTAATTGATTGGTTTTATCCCCTACTTTTACCAAAACATTTAATTTTTTATGATTTTACTAAACATTAATGTTAGTTTGATTTTTATGTTTAGGTGATATTGGATTGGATGGCATATCTTGATTAGTTGACTGTATTTGCATATTTGGGGTAGATATCCCTCTTAAAAGTCGCCTTTCTGTTTTGTATGAAACTTTTTTTTAATATAAAAGAGAACATGGTTGGGCCTAAATTCTTCTTAATGGAAATGTTCCTACCAATAACTTTGGTTTGGAAATTGTACCGGTGGAATGAGAATTCTTAACATGGACGTGCGGGGTCAAAGTTTTAGCTTATAGTGTACCAAAAAAAAAAAAAGGTTTGAGTTATAAGTGATGTTATCCCTCAAGATATTAAACTATCGAGCAATTTTTAAAAAAGAAATAAGCAAAAATCCTAGCTTCACGAGTTCATTTTCTAAACAGGCCTTGGTACCTCCTCTTCTCCTATCTGGTAAGACTTCGCTCCCTTACCTCTCTCCTTGTCTCTCTCTCTATATATATATATGTAAGAGAGATCCAACCTGTCCAAATCCAGCCCAAATCTAGGCTGAGCCTAAAGTAAATCCTAAACCTGGTAGCCTGAGCTAGTAGACCTAATGATAGTTTGATATCTGGAAAGACTTGAAAATAGAGAGCAGGCTAGCCCTAGTCAAAGTGAGCAAAGTATTTTCATTTACATACGAAGTATTAGGTTAGGCAGACCAAATTAGATCAGCTTTAGGTCAAAATTTTGCCCAGAAAACTATAAGCCATTTTGTATCTACAACCGGACAAGTAAGAATTGGAAAGATAATGGCTCATAACTTTCAAAGTGGAAAAGCAATGCCAGAAAAAAAATACACAATGCTAGGACAAATCTAATAGGCGTAATACTTTCACAACTACCACCATTAAAAGAAATTGAAAATAAAAAAATCATGGCTATCGACACTTTTTCTCCCTAAATCACAGACATTGTGTGCCCCATAGTATTTTGAGAAAGAAAAAGAAAAATAGATGGAAATCATAGCGTTCCTTACGTTGCATGCAGCTCACGTGTTAAACCCATCTGTAAACATAGCGCCTGGCCCCTTGCAACCACTCCCTTTGGCAAACTGAAACCCTAGCATCCATCCATCCCTGCACTGGGCGACCTCCACATTCCAAACACTCTCACCTCTCCTACCCCTCTCTCTCTCTCTCTCTCTCTCTCGTCCTGCCTCTTTGAGTAGCCGTATGGTGATCTCTGGGAACTGTTTGGCATGTCTAGAAATCATACCATCTGGCTTAGTTAGGAGGCGCACAGTGATAGGGTTTCCATCAACCATCTCAGGCCCTTTTGGGGGGACTCCATCTCTGTTCCCATATGGTGTCCTCCAAGCAGCCTTAGACATCATCTTCTAGTCTTCTTTTTTCTGCTTTACCTAAAAGGATTTCCTTTTTTTATTCAATTTCACTTTTATATGGATCTTCTTCTTCTTCTTCTTCTTCTTCTTCTGCTTTTGTTATTTGTTGGGGTTTTGCTTTGCTTTAGTTATGATTTCTACTTGATTTGCTAAGTAAGAAGAGCCTCGTGAATAACTGGATGCTGGAAAACAATAGACCACATCTGGCTCAGACAGGGGCTCATAGTGATACGAATCCTTTTGAGGGAAAGGAATCCATCTTGTCCTTGCTATTCCTTTCTTAGATGGCTTCGGATATCCTTGACATGTCTTTTGAGCTTTTTGTTTGGATTTTATATGCTAGTTTAATTGTGGATTGCAATGTTTCATCCTAATGCTTTCTAGGCTATGCTTGTTTTTGTCACCTTAATTTCCTTTTGTTCCTCCAATGTAAATATTAGGTCCATACATCATGGGGAAATAAATGATCCAGAGGAGCACTATGCTGCTGTATTGATATTGCATATAATGATCAATGATGCCTTGATATAAATTGATGTCTCGGTGGAAAAGGAAAAAAAAAAACTTCGATCGTGTACCTTGGGATCTCAAATGAAGTGGATATGGTGGCAGGCCGTATGTAGATGATAAAACTTGCATCTTAAAATCTTAATCCTAACTTAGATGTAGTCGATATTGCTAAACTAACATCAATAACCCAAGTTAATTCATGAGGCTTACAAATCCACTTGGGAGATACCCATGAAATACATGTAGGATCATTATTGGAACCATGATACTTGGTGACCATCAATAAAATGATTGAATTGACCAACCAAAATTGTTCTTAGTCATTATGTATTGAAAAGAAGAAAAAGCTTTTGTAGTAGTCGGATAATAGTAAAAAGTCAAAAATGGGTAGGCGTGATCCCCTTTAAATAATAAAATATGTTGATATGAGAAGGAACATATTTGCTAGTTATATCATCTGTAATTGCTTCGGTCTTGAGATATTCCTCAAACCAATCACATACCTCATTAAGATATGTAACCCAAAGAAACTCCCACCCCTTGCCCCTTTTTTTTTGATAACAAGAGGAGCTAAAGCTTCATTTAAACATAAATTGAAAAGGAGTACAAAATGTTAATAGTACTACATACCAAACCCTACTACGAAGCCTCAACATGTTGGCTAAATTATAACTACCAAAGTCAGACTGCCAAGAAAAAACCTTATGCTCACAATATAAAAATAGTCTGCAGAGATTGTGAACACACCACACCCTAATACTAGGAATATACAGCATAAATCTTGACCTCCAGAGGAGACTAGTGTCAAGTGCCTTCCTAATATGTGAACAGTCAACTCCCATACGTATCCTTGGGAAATCAATCATTTTGATAAAGAAACTCCCTATTAAGAACCATATATAAGAATTCCATGTTATTAGGCTCAAGTAGAAACACAAATATTGATTTCAACGAATATGTAATGGAAAGCTCAATACTTCCTAGTACTTGGTTTAGTCTCACCTAATGATATGAAGTAACAAAAATCTAGAATCTCTTCTTTGTGTGATAATGCCAAAAATATCAAGTTGGCTCATCCATCTTTCTTTATGTTTATTGTTACAAACCTCTTGAATTTGCTCTTCACTATTTTTTTATCTGTTATTAGAATTTTTTTTCTTTTGTGTAATGCTGATTAGCAATAGTTTTGCTATTTATAAGAATTCTCTTGTTGAGATCCTATGAATCAATTGAAACCTCAGGTTCATACTAAAATCATAATGATTTAATCAATCAAATCCTCATGCTAAACTCAAAGGTTATGTGAACAAGAATTGTTTGATGATCACTTGTTCAATGATTGGATGTAATGACTCAACAAAATCTAGAGAAACATTTGTCCTTGGCTCAAACTAAAAGAAGCACTACAAGATTTTAGCTTTTTAGTGGAAAGGCTTCAACCGAAGGTTAGGGGTGCAAATGAGTCTCACTGGAATTGACGGAGATGATTGGATCTACCAGTATTAAAAGACTCGTGGATAGTTTGATAGTTGGAAGGACTTGAATTCCATGGCCTCCATTTTCATGTAGAGGATTCAAATTAGAAGAAGTGGAAATTTAGGGATGCAAATGAGTGGAGTAGCTCACAAGTTGCTTGAACTCAATTGGGGTCCAAACTCGACTCGACTCAAAAGCTTGCGAGCCTAGTTGAGTCTATATGTGTGTGTATATATATTATAAATGATATATTATTAATTTAATATTTTAATATATAATATTATGTTACATGACAAAGGTTTTAAATCTCATGGGATGGGGTTGTCCTGCTTTTTTCATGGAATAGGATGTGCCGTTGTCCTACCTCGTCCCGACACTTGGGATGGAGGATGTCTGAAGACGTTCCGATTGGGATGTTGGGATGCTAGCGACACATGGAATGACACCCCATCCTGGTGTCCCGCAGGATGTCTTGCTGAGACTTGAATCCTTGGTTATCTCATGCTTTTAACCATATTTTTTAATTAAGGCCAAGGCTCGAACTCGAACTCGAGCTCGAGTATGGCTTAATTGATATTCGAGTCAAGTCGAGTCGATCTTGAGTATTATTATTATTATTATTTTAATTTAGTTGAGTTCAAGCTTGGATATTAAAGCTTGATTGAATTTGAATCGAGTTTCGAGCTCGAGTATTTTAAATCGAATTGAGCTTTAGCCTCAAGCTACTCGACTTAAGTTGGCTTGATTTCACCCCTAGTGGAAATAAATGAATTTGAGTCTAAATGAAGGACTTCTTACTTATAGCCTACACCAAACTTGGACTACTTAAGAGTTCTATTCAAGACACCATCATGGAGAATGAGAATCTAGTTCTATTCACGTCACTATTATAGAGATAGAGAGCTAATACAAGGGGGTGCCAACTAGTGCAGCTGGTTAAGTTACTAGATATAGGATACCAATGATCTTAGTTCGAGTCACAACCTCACCCCACTTTCAACTAGAAAACTTCCCATCTAAGCTTGGAGAATGCATGGATGCATACAAACAAAAATCATAAATAGAAACCGATTTAACCTGAAATTGATCGTCTATCCGATGTGGTTCAAAAGATATTTTAAAAATGATCAAAACTTGTTCCACCCTAGGAGAACCAAATGAACTGGTTAGATCAATTGGTTTGGTCTGGTTTGACTGTTTCTGTTAACTAAAAGTTCTTTAAGATTGGGCTAGGACTTTTGACCAAATCAAGTTAAAATGTGATGGAAAATATCAACTCAACAACAGGAAGTCCAACAACATTTTAAAGAAGAAAAAAAGAAGACAGAAAGAAAAACAAAGTTATAGGCTAAGTTATTTTGATTTATTTGCATGAATTTGGTGTACATTAATTGAAAAATAGGCTAAAAAATTATATTTTTATATTTGCTAATTTTTCCTATTTTTAAGATTTTTTTTTTTTTATATTTTTAGAATTTTGTTAGAAAATTAAAATCATAATTAAGACATCATGATGAGGTCTTGTTGATATTACTGGTCCTGGTCAATCCAAGAACCAGATAACTTGCCGGTTCACTGTCTTGAACGGTTTTACAAACATTGACTAGAAGTCATTACATCATATAACCTTGGGAAATGTAGAAGATCAAGTGGGTTATACCATGCTCCAATTTCCACAATTTTCCATTTCCTTTCTATGCTTTCAGAACATTCAAATATGAATTATATATAATATACTGTATCTTTCTGAAAAAGAAAACATAGACATAATTTCATAAGTACTACAAGATGCATGGTGATGACTGTAACCAAATCAAGATCCACATACATTAAGTAGCCCTCTAATTGTTACACAATGATGTACATTTTCCAAAAAAGAGAGGGGCCTTACAATTATTAACAACCAAATGCAAGACCAATGCACTATGTCAGATGTACCATACCAAAATGGTATACAGTTTCATACCATACCAACACTCGACATGCCTCGCCATCTTGTACCATACCATGTACTGACACTGTGATAGAATAGTACCAGTATGGAATCTGGTACTGAGATGGTGAATCTTGATTGACTTACCCTGCACCATCCAATGCGAAGTTAGGTTCAGGTGGCTTTTGTAATTTCACCAATTCTCTCACACTCTTGCTTCGGTGTTTATGAACTCTGCAAAGAGCATTGGCTGCAAACTGAGATGCATAGATAGCTATTCCAAGGCTTGAACCACCATTCATGTGATCACTTACTCCTGCCATCTCTTCCCTGAGTTGGAGTTCTGCTATCTTCTTCGTGGTATAGCATCGCCATGCTGCTTGGATAAAGCAAGCTGCCCATGTCCTCCACTGCTGTGAATAGAAGTGGAAGTTGTGCTGAATCTGTTTGCTGTGAAGCCGTTCGAACTGGCTAGCCACAAACTTCAATTCATCAGCAACTAAAGCAAATGCTTCCACTTCTATCAAAGCTTTACAGTCCTAGTGCATGATGGTAGATTGGAGCCAGATTTTGGATCCAGAGCACAATTAACAATTCCTCGTTGCAGAAATCCACCTCTTTCAGCAAACCTCGATTGAAGAAACCACTTCTTCCTCCATCAGTAGTTACACAAGTGACCGCGAATGATGAAGAGCATCTCATCCACAGGAACTCCTTCCCTTATGATGTAAGTATTTTCTGTATACAGGCTTGGTTTTAACCATTCACAAATCACATCTAGCAACCTCTCATCCATGTTCTCGAACAGAGGGATCTGCCAACCAGGAACAAGGACCCAAGCTTATAGGCCACTGTATAGATTAGCAATGATGAGGAAGTATAGAGATAAAAATAAAATCCATTATCACTGAACTAAAGGTTAGTATAAGAAAAATTATCACTTGCTCTTGTCACCAAAGCTAAACAAAGATGATGCTTAATGTCCCTCCTAAGGTCCTTGGGCAGGCTCTGAACCAAGGTTTCTTCATCCACTTGTGTCTCTAACCATTTATATTGATCATGTTGTCTAATTCGTTCCTAAGATCCTGTGGCAGTAAGCAGTGATGCATCCATTGCTCTGAGTCATGCCTTTTGACTCTTGTCCCTTCAAGCTGTAATGTCAGAGACTGGAGGTAAGTCTGAGAAGAAGTACAGATATGATCAAAAAGAGAAGAACAGTAAAGAAAGTCCATTATAATAGATCCTTGAATTTTTCAGAATTTAATCAACACCAGCATGGCAAACCTGCATGTTGCCAATATAGAGAATGAGTCCAAAGGTAGCTAATGCTATAGAGAAGATAAACTCTCCAGGAAAAGTATTTGATTCGAGTCCTTGGCTAAGGGTACTGTGGCATGCTTTACAGCAGAGGTTAAAAATAATTAGCAGAATATAGGTCAGTTTTGGACAACTTTGGCATGCTGAATGTTATACATAAACTCCACACTGAAGTTATACATCTTATTCTGCAATTGTAAAAACTTCATATCATTTGCAAAAAGAGAATGCATATTCTATTCCTATGTAGGTCCCAAACTTGACCAATGTGGTCACAAAACCAAATAAAAGTGGAAGGTTGATTTCAGGTTAACAGGGTGACTGATGATGTTGCAAATGATATCATAAATGGTAACACAGGATGCATGATGCCCATCCCGAATTCATAAGATGCCACATGTTAGCATGTGAAACATATGACAGAATGCAAGTTTATATATTTTTACAACCATGTGGTCAATTTTTATCTTTGTTATTCTAAAGCATTCTACATAAAGGGATAACTGAATTGATATATAGTATATAAACATCTTGAATAACCAAAGAAAATGTTTGTTGCACGGGAAATACCATATATGGGCCTAAATTGGTGACTAGTCAGTCTGGTCTTATTCTATGTATGCTTTTTATTCTCCATTCATCCATTTTATAGTTCAAGTCATATTTCAAGTTGCACATATTTTATATTTAGGAATTTTTGAAAGAAACCAGAAAAATTCTTACAACCTATGATCTTGTGCTGATCTGATCTGGCCCCCTCTACGTTTTACGGCTCCATCCTGCTCTTAACAACTTTGGGACCTGCCTTTAATTTCATGGGGAAAAAGAAGAAAGATGATCTCTACCAATGTTTATAGATAGATTCTAATAAATAAAAATTGGGACACACAATTAGTAAGGGACATGCAGCCTAATGTAGGAGAGGCTCAAAGAATGAAGAATTACCGGGCTTGAGTCATGAATAATTTTTCCTTTTTTGTTAGAAAAGGATAGTATCTCTGTCTTCTCTCTGAAAAGCTGTGCTTTAGTTAGTGATATGTGGAGATACTCGGACACTTGCTGTTCTCTCCTAACAAGTAAAGAATTTGTTGTGTCTAAATGAACTTGGATTACCTCCATGGTGGACTCAACAGCTAATTGGGGCATTTTGGACTATAATCCATGAAATGAGGTCTTCTCCTGGCTTTCTACTATTTGCAAATTCAATAGCTCACAGTTCATAATCAAACTTCTTCTACCTTATTGCAGATGCTGGATAATTCACAGACGCTTTTGCCTGCAGGTGAACTTACTAAAAGATTTGAGCAAGCAGGTTAGAGCTAATCTCTTCATATCTAAACATAATTTTCTATAGATGGTACCCAAGTCAATGCATTTCCACTTCTTTAGTTTTGTAGTGACTTTAACCAAAAAAGCATTTTGCATGACATGATATCCGTTCGCCGGACACATTATTCACATGAGAAAGTATGTAATGTGATTGTTCCATCAAAAAAAATCTGGAGATTCCTTATTCTATGCAGGCTGCAGCTACATAGAATTTTTACGTCCATCCAATTTTAAATCCTATTGGACTGTGGACTCACAATTAGTCTGTTAAAGTCTTGACCGCAGATCTATTGAATAATTTCATCTCCTTTAAGATAGACAGCATGATGGTTTGATCTATGCTGGGTAAAGTCTCCCGGTGATTGCACTAGAGACATGAGATGGATCCTTCTATTTACAGCACTAGAAACTGCTCTGCCAAAGCTAGTTATGGAGTTATCTTTTTAATCACCATGGTTTCAACCTGTCTTATCACAACTGTATTAATTGAACAAAATTAGAAATATCACTTCCTGTCCTCTATTTTGTCATTTTCACTCGAAGGATGAAGGCAGAGTTGTTAACTGCATTATACTAAGATGTTCTTCATAGCCTTTATTAATTTTGTGAATGGAAACCAATAAATGAGTGACCCAGTAACTCTACTCAGGTGAGTTCCCTATAATTTGATGGCATGAAACTTTTTCGACATTCTGTTCAAGAATAAGTGCATGCATCTTTTTTCTCGTAAACATTGCTTAGTGCATCTCTTAACTAGGTGGCAATAAAAAGAAATTCCATATCCTTTGGTTATACATCACTATTATTTTTTTTAATAACAATGGCCACCGGAACCCAACCTTGTTGTTGTAGGTATCTCTTTAGATCGCCCGGTGGTCGCTTCTTGTGGTACTGGTGTAACTGCTTGCATACTTGCCTTGGTAAGATTTTTTTTCTTTTTTTTTTTTAATTCATGGAACTCTTAGTTTTGTGCTTTCTACAAGAATTGTCACCTTCTTATAAGGAATGAAATAACTAGTTCATCTTATTTCAGGGTCTTTATCGGATTGGAAAGACTGATGTTCCAATCTATGATGGATCTTGGACTGAATGGGGATCCGAATCTGACACGCCCGTCACCACTGCTTGAATAGTTTGTTGTGCCTCGTGTTTTTCTTCTCATTTTTTGTAGTTCAAACCAAGAGAACATGAACAAGATGGATGTACTTGCACCAAACAGATGCTTCTCCTGTCTTTGTACATGATTTACTTTAGATAAGGTGATTTATCCAAAACCATCAAATCAAAAATTAGATTTTGGAAGGTAAAGCTGGTGTTCACTGCAGAATGGTGATAGAACTGATGTCAGCATATGGTGGAACTAGCTGAACAAGGCAATGTTCTACTCTCTAACATTTTTGTGTTTTTTTTCTTTGAATATATTTTGTTCTGTTGAAACTGGCAAAATACCTCCCGTTCTATCCGAGGGGCACGCACGCGATGGATGGATGTCTCTCTGAGAGAGAGGTTTCCTTTTGGTTGAGATCTCAATTAATATTGATCACTTGGTAGTGTGGTATATAAACTGATAGATCATGTGATGTCAACTGAAACAATATGTATATATCAACTGAGATTTTCAATCAGAATTTTAATACTTAAATAATTTTTAAATAAATAAATCTTAAAAGCAACACATAATTGTTGCTAATCTTTGTTTTACTATCTCAGTTGAAATCATGATATCTCAATTTCCATGTATTGGTTGAGATTTGGATATCTGGGTTCCTGTGTTGAGACAAGACTATAGCATTCCTTGCCATAAAGTAGTTTTATATTTTTATCCGCACAATGTTTTAGAACTATAAAGGCAAAAATAATAATTGGGTGGTAGGAGTATATTTGGGAAATGATATAAATCTTATTCTAAATATCTATTTTCAAGTACTTTACTGGTCGATAATGTTTTCTCTGCTCGTTTGCATGTCATCGACGATCGTTGAATATATTTACTTTCAGAGATGTTAGCTTGCATCAATGGTATACACTCAAATGATTATGCACTTTTATCATATTCTTGAATGGATTCATTACACTAACATCTCAAATAAGAGCTCTCTCTAAATTGTTACTTATTTTGACAACGAAAAGAATAACAGTTATTTCTTTGTACTGGATTGCTGTTATAGTGACTATTGTTAGCTATTTATTAGCAAGAAAATGATGTTATTGGTGATATGGCAGGCTATTGAATAAAAAGTTATTCTTTAATTATTTCTGTCATAGAATGGCATCGTCTACCCATTGACTGTGTACCATTTTTTTTTTGGAGGAGGGGGGGGTATCGATACTTATGTCTGTACTAAGCCCCCTGAGAAAGGACTCGTTCAATGCAAACAAAAGCGACAGCAGAATGGTTGGGGCCACGTCCTAAATTCTACCGACAAGGTAGTAGCTAAACAAAGAAATAGCCGTTATCCTTTCCTTAGAAGAAAAAAAAAAAAAAAAAAGAAATAAAAGAAAAGAAAAGAGGTTTTTTTTGGCTCAAAAAGGGGCACCTTGGTTTTCATATTTGCATTTGGAGATAAAGTTTTAAGATTTGAAAAAAATAGGTAACCGACCTTGTTAACTTTACCGCTAGTTATCTGGCAAATTTTATCAGTTATTTATCATCATCATTAAAATTAGATCCTCTTTTAAAAAAATAAAATTAATATATTGTCGTCGGGGCTTGTGCTTTACAAAAATAAAGAGATCCAGTTCTATTAATTAGGGCAGAAGCCCGGCCAAAAAGTATTTTTTTTTAATTTTTAATATTTGTCGATCCCAAACACCATCATGCCACATAATTGTATCAACTGCGAGGCCGAACTATAAGTAAATGCACGACAACAGTTTCATATATGCAAAATTCACATTTTTACCTTTATATTGTAATGACCTAAGAGTTGGTGGGAATATTTTGCATTCGTTACCAAAAAACCAAAATAACAAGAAAAACACACACCAACAAATGAGGAAAAGATTATGCTGAACGCTAACATGAGAATTCATGTTATATTCTAGATTTACAAATAACCTTTTGAATTTTATCGTTGTACGATGCTTTTTGAATACATTACGTGTTTTGTTGCGTTATCCAGCTTCTAATGTTAATTTATTTTGTATAAGATCTCACTCAACTTTTTGGATGTCTTGATCGCGTGGCCTAATGGATAAGGCGCTCGCCTCCGGAGCGGGAGATTGTGGGTTCGAGTCCCATCGCGATCGATCGTAGTTTTTCCCAATTTCTTTGCCGAGAAAAACTCTATTTTTTTAAATTTTTTTTTTCCAAACTCTGTTTTTCTCAGTTTCTTTGCCAAGCCTAGTCCCATTTTCTTTCTTTTTTTTTTTTTTTTTTCAACTTTTTTTTTTTTTTTTTCAACTCTGTTTTCTCCTTCTTTTTCTTTTTTTTTTTTGTTTTTTTTCCAACTCTGTTTTTCTCAGTTTCTTTGCCAAGCCTAGTCCCATCGTGATTGTTTCTTTTTTTTTTTCTCAACTCTGTTTTTTCTAATTTTTTTTCAACTCTGTTTTTCTCAGTTTCTTTGCCAAGCATTTGCATTTTTTTTTTCCAATTCCGTTTCTCCAGTTTTATTGCCAAGCCTTATCCCATTGTGATTGTTTTCCTTTTTTTTTTTTTTTTTTCTTTTTCTTTTCCCAACTTTATTTTCCCTATTTTCTTTTTTTTCCTACCATGTTTTTCCCAATTTCTTTGCCAGGCTTAGAATTTCCATGTTTGCTATCCTTCCAACTCAAGTGATGATTATCTTAAACTCCATCATGCATGGCAAATTTTCATAGGCCAAACAGGTTCATGTTTGGACAATATGATTGGTTAACGAAAACAAGAAAAATAAAAAAGAAGAACAGGACAGAAGATGCTTTTAACCATAGTGAAAGTAGAAATTATTTACAAGCTTTAGGAGAATTTTATGTAAGGTTATGTATAGAAAATCATAATCTTTAATGCGGAAAAATCATACCTCTAGTCATTGTTATTTAAGTTCTGAATGAATCCTCGATTTAAAGCCTGCAACCGCAACGATCTACAACCTGTGATCATAAAAAAAATACTGGATGCTTCTCGTGAACGACGAGTGGTGCCTTGATTTTTCTAACCCTACTTCAAGTATATCTGATGGGATGATCTTACAAGCTCTTAGATGATTAGAAGACTAAGTCTAAAGACACCCTTTTATAACGTACCTCATCCATCAGAGATAGTATCTAAATCAGTCGCAAAGACTGAAGATGGATGGTATCCACGATGGTTGAATAGAATTTAAATTCATCCAACCATCAAATATATTTTGATTACTTTATTAGAGGTTTATCTTTAGTCAGAGTCTAGATTAATTAAAACATATAAAATAAAATCAGATGCCTGTTAGTATGAACTATATCCAGATGGGTCTAATTAGAGAAATCACAACATTCTCTCACTTAGCCCAATATAATACAAACATCTTTGTTTTAATTATTTAAAGCATTTCAAAAATCTTTAATAAAATTTTATCTAGATCTGATAGTTGAAAAACTAATGTGGCCATGTTTAAAAACTTAATTCCTCCATAGGATATATACTATATACTTGATTATAAAATAATTATCAGTATGAATTATGATGGCAAATGTATTATCAAATAATATACGATCTTTCATGTATCATAACATTAATGATATTTCATAATCAAGTCCTTTATGTGAAATTTTATCTTTATAAATAGATGAAATTTTATGTCTATTTCTTGGTTAACTTTATATCATACAGTAAATAGCTGATTAGCATAAAATAAATTAAATTATAAAATCTAATATCATGACTTTATATATAGTATCCAATACATATCAACTACTAAATGGGCTGTATCCCTATATCATCCACCTGATCCTCAAAATTCTGAAAATAAATTCTTTAGTCAGTGGGTTTATAATTATCAGCTCTATATGATATGTTTTATAGATACTATATCCTATTATTCTCTCATAAAGAGCCAAGTACTTAACGCCAACATACCTATTGGTGGTTGTACTCTTCATATTGTAAGAGAATCTTATTTACAAAAATAATATCATAGAATATCTTTATCGATCTGCTAATAGAGTCAACAATTTTAATTTCTGTGATAAAATTCTGCAATCTTATAGCTTATGAGAAAATCTCATGTAAGCTACGTACTTTATTTCCATAATGAATATAGTAAATAAAATCTTATTTTATATATATCTATGATATACCACATCTTGTAGGTAGAAAGATATCTCAATAATAGACTTTCTACTATTGGTGCATCCAGTAAAGTTCAAATTCTAATAGTTTATTACTTTATGATTATCAGACCGACTATATGTGAGCATGTAAACTTTATGCTCTACAGGTAATGCATGACTTTCTTTGTAACTTTTCTATGCTCCAATCCTAGATCATGCTAATAATGTACAAACATTGATGCAACAATATGCATAGGTTCTCAACACTAGATGCATAGGTTATGGACTTTATTTTTTTTATCTTTAGAGTAATTCTTGGATATTGAGCTTTATTCAATGTATCACCCTTTACATTATGAACGCACATGGAGGAATATTTTTCTATTCCAAATTTAATTCTTTAAAGATGTAAGTCCTTTAAGATAATCCAAATAGCCTTAAGAATCTATTTGAGTGAATCTGAATGTCAATAACTAAAGTAATTTTATCTATATCTTACATCTTAAAGTTTAAAGTTAGAAACTATTCAGTTTTCTTAAATAGACCTAAATTACTGTTAACAAGTAGAATACTGTGAACTTACTTTCACTGGCCTTCGGGTATATAGAGTTAAGCCCAAAAATAATGATTATTTGATGAAAATTGAGAAACTATAGTGTGAAAGTCTATGTAAGTTCATAACTGAATTTCTTTAATCTACGGACCATATGTTTTGTCCACTAACTATAAAATTCCTCACATATTATACCATATATACCTTTTCTTCTAGATCACTATTAAGAAAAATTATTCTTACAATCATCTGATGTAGCTCTAGGTCAAAAATGAGCTACTAAAACTGTGACTATTCTAAAGGAATAGCCAATGCTTTCTTTTGTGTAAACCTCTTTACTACAAGTTTGGCTTTATATCATTTAATATTATTTTTAGATATGGTTGTAATCTATAGAGCCTAGCTCTTCTTTTATGGCATCCAACAATTTTAAGATGTTCACACTATTTATGGCTTATAGGAATGTTTCAAGGTCATCAACCATTTTATCCATATTAGCTAGATATATCATATAGCAGATTTTTTTATAGTATTAACAGAATTTCTCACTTTAATAGATCTCTAAAGAATTATCCCTTGACCTGTTTATGGTAGTGGTTAGATAGTTATTTCTTTGACAATAGAAACCTAATAGAGTGGAGCTGGATGAAATAATATTTTTTTCTAAATATTATCTCAAAGAATAATAATAGAAATTATTACTTCAATCTACTTTATAGGCTTAATTTTTTTTTTAAGATAATATTTTAAGGTCCTTTACTTCCACTAAACATATCATTCTACTATCTGTGATGTGCGAGATGGATAACAAAATCTATATCATTTTGATCTTTCAAGATAATTAATAAAAGACCACTAGTTGTTTTGAGGTCAAATACCTTTACTTGTAGATTATAAACCTTAGCTTCAGCTAACACCATTTTGACATAGTGTGTTAAGCATTATATACTAAAGTATAATATTTTGTATATTTAGAAATTTTACTAATGGTCTTGACTATTGTTCCATCTCAGTACATCTATCATAGTATTCATCAACTTTATCATATCTGACTACTTTAATCATTTTTTCTTATTATCCTTCTATCTCTGTTTCAAAATTTTTAATAGGTCTTAAAAACATCAGCCTTATCAAACAAAAGATAAAAAATGAATAGTCATCAATAAGTGTGACAAAAAACTTTTCTCTATTAGATGTGAAGAAAAAGTTTGCATATAATAGTATGAACAAATTCTAAAGTTTCTTCGCTCTTTCTGGCACTCTTATATGTATATATCTACTTTATCTTTATGCAGTTATCACATATTACAAAATCACTAAACTTTGATAATCTTAAAATCATTTTCTTCACTAGTCTTATAACTTTTTCCAACCTTGATGCCATAACATAAAAATATTTTCAAAATAAAAATCTATTTTATGATTTAAGACTATCCTATAACATCCAATTATCTTAATAAGCAAACATTTTTGTCCTCCAATAAGAACAGATTGTTCACTTTCAGTTAGAAACTTTCTTAATAGAAGTCTTATAACTTGTTGGCAATATGTACAAGTACACTAGAGTCAATCCATTAGATAAAATAAGAAATATTTACTAAATTAGATTTAAAATATACATAATAGTAAATGGTGTTTTTTTTTTTGTAGCTATATTTTATTCTTTATGCAAATTTTCTTTAGATGTCTGTTTCTTTTGCAAAAGAAGCATTTGATCATCTTATTAATGGCATCATCTAATGCCACAATAAATATTTTTTCTCTTTTGTCTTCGGTACCTTAGGTACACCATTTTCTTTATCTGCTTTTTCACTAACTTAATTTGAATCAAAGTTTACTCTCTTTATTTTTTTCTGACTCAATCTCTTCTCTACTTGTATACATTTGGCCAGTAATTTATTAACTATCCAATTTACATTATGTAGACTATAGGAGATCTTAAAGAGATTGATCTGATGAAAAAGTAATGAGAATAAAATAGACTAAAAGGATATCTAATAAAAAAAAATTAATATCAGATTAAATATATTATGATGTCTCTTATTTATATAATATACTCACGAATACTGATTTTTACTCTACAGTATATATGACAATATGAGCCTTATGACATGATCTTCTAATATGCCATTTTAAATTAAATTTTTTGTAGAGCAAACTGAGTCCATCGAATAGCTCATGATTAGAAAAAAATTCTTTTATTATGGTGTACTTTAATCTATAAGTGGTGAAAGTTCATCAAGTTGATATACCAGATTAATATCAACATATCCTAATATGAGCAATATTTTTCTTTCTTTATTCTAAAAAAATTAATCTATTAAGAAAAAAAAATTCTATGCTGTTATCAATAATTATGAAAATTAATGCTGTAAATAACACATGCTCATTTTATCATCAAATAATGAGACTAATTAAACTTTATCCAAAGCAAATAATTTTTTTTATATTTAACTTTGATAGTAATAAAATCTAATCTTTCTATGGACGAAGGTGCATCATGCATAGAATTTACTAATATTTTATTAATAAGATCACTAACGTAGATATCAAAAGATAGAAAATTTTTATATCTATGGATCTAGAAAAAATTCTATTCTTAATACCTAAATTATCATCTTATTCTAATTAAATTACAAAAATAATCACTTTCCGTGGATAAAGTAAATTATTTTATGACTTAATCATAATTTTGTTTACATGCCATTACACTTTATTTTACAGTCTTTATATGGTATTTACTATATTCAGGATGCTATGGCTATTTCTAAATATAATAAATGCATTAATTTTAATATAACATTGAACACATTGTTAGAGATATGATAATAGATTTGCAATTCTTTATTTGCATATAAATAAATCAAATAACATATAAATGAACCATATAATGTGCAAACAAATTTTTTATGCAATAGAACCATATAGCAAGACCTTATCATAATTAACAAAGAATTGATCTTTATATAATAAAATTATTATAAGGACTAGACAATAATCAAGGGTCTTTATGTAATAATCTTTATTATAGGGGCTAAAGTGCAATTTTATAAGGATCTTTATGTGATTTGTTCTTTATTAAGGACTAAATTGTAAATATCCCTAAAACTCAATTGGCCAATTATCAAAAAGGACCTTTTTTTGAATTAATTATTTTATTAGGGACCATATATTACTAAAATCCCAAAATATGGGCCAACCAATTATAGAAAGAATCTTTATTCAAATACATACTTTATCAAGGGCTTAGTTAAAAAAATCCTCTAAACCAGATTGAACTGACTCAATGTGGTCTAGTTCAGTCAACTATCAAAAGGGTTAGGATTAGTGCTTGATGGATCCAGGTTTGCAGGTCAAAACCCGAAATCCAAAGACCTGCAACCCAAAATCCCTTTCTTCTTTCTCTAGATCCTTCCTATTTTCTCGATCGCACCCACAATGATCAGAAAGCCCCATGGCCAGCCACCAGTTTCACCGAATTCACCTTCGACGAGGCTCCAACTAGTCTCAATCACCCGCGGTAGGCTTGACATGGTCGTCTCGACCACTGGTGTGCCGGTGATGGTCGGATCTTTATGAAAAATTGATGGGGAGAATGATAGGCCCAGGCCAGCAATTCTTGCCTCTAAGAAATCTAGCTGGCGGTCATCGAAGCATCAGAATGGTGGACCGCTGGCTTTTCATCATCAAGATGGCTAGAATCCCGATGATTGAGGGGGCATCTATCGATAATTGTTCGGCTTTTGTCTTCACGATCAGGTTGAGATGGAAAAGCTCAACCCACTGTTCTTCCCACCAAATCCCAATCGACGACCATCGGGAAAGCCTGGATCGATGATCCGCCACCATCTCCCCAAGGCCCTCGACCAATTATTACTATTAATCAAGAGGGAGGACCCAGTTTACCAAGAATCGGCCATCCTTTGTTTGACCGATGGTGGGTTTCCAAAGGAAGAGATCACCGACGATGTCCCTTGGATGGCTATCAGATGCAGACCGGAGGTCTGACCACTGACGATGGGAGGAGGGCACGACGGTGAAAAACTATGAACATCATCGTCCTATTCTTCTACCTTTGATTGATTTATTTATTTATTTAAACAATAATCCAAATCTAAACATAAATCATACATCTTTGGATCTAAATAAATAAATAAAAATACAAATCTTTATGGTGTCTAGGAACAAATCCAGATCTGCATGACTCCAATCATAAAATCGATCATGAAAATAAATGGATGCCCCTTTTATTTTATTCATAAATAATCTTTAATATGTCAAAAACTAAATCTAAAATATGGCATATCAAAATTTTGTAAATCATGAACCGAACAAAATAGCATAGAACCTGGCTTTGATACCACTTACTGTAGGAAATCATAACCTTTAATGTAGAAAAATCATACCTCCAGCCATTGTTGTTCAAGTCTTGAATGAATCCTCGATTCAAAGTCTGCAACTGTAATGATCTACAACTTGTGATCATCAGAAAATACTAGATGCTTCTCGTGAACGATGAGCAGTGTTTTAGTTTTTCTAACCCTACTTCGAGTATATCCGATGGAAGGATCTCACAAGCTCTTGGATGATTAGGGGATCTAGTTTATAGATGTTCTTTTATAATGTACCTCATCCATCAGAGATAGTATCTGAATCGATCGCAAGACTAGAGATGGATGGTATCCACGATGGTTGAATAGAGCTCAAATTCATCTAACCATCAAATATATCCTTATTACTTTATTGAAAGTTTATTTTTAGTCAGAGTCTAGATTAATTAAAATATATAAAATAAAATCAGATGCATGTTAGTATGGGCCACATCCAAATGGATCTAATTAGAAAAATCACAACATTATGATCTCACCAATCAAGATTTTCTATAAGCTATTTAATAAATATATTTTTTATTAAAATAATAATTTTTAAATTTTGTTAGAGAGTGAATGTTAGAGGTGTATAATAACACAAGTCATGAGTGAGAGGATTGTTTGATACCTAGAATCAATATGAATAAGCATTAATATAGACAATAGATATACACGAATGTTAAATTTTAAAGAAAAATAAAATCTAGTTTGACTAATTATAAGAGTTTTAGAAAGTAAAAATCCAAAGCATTATAATACCCTTTCTACATACAAGATCGAGCCAATAATAAAGAGAAATTTTTTTTTTTGACTCTACATCCTTTTTAGGGATGCGTCGGTGACCGTGGTGGTCAATGTATCAATAATATGTTTATGGCTATAGTGATATTGATGGTAATATAGTAGAGACTATGGTAAGCATGATAGTTTGACAAAAGTGGTGAAGATGATAGATTGACAGTAGCCACATTTGTAGCAATAACATGATTATACCAATATTAGTAGCAGATATTATAGTAAAGATGATAGCAATAGTGGTGATGGAGATAATAACGATAGCTACAGTGGTGATGATAGTAATGGTGGAGATGATGGTAGTAGTGGAGATGATAATATTTGGGACAAGATAGAGATGGTGGTGGAGACAACGGTGGGGATGATAAAAGTGGTGTTAGTGTGGTGGTAAAAGAAATAAAATCTTTATTTAATATAGTACAAACTTAAACTTTAATCGTGGTAAATTTTATGTTTAACTAGGGTTTTGTATATCCAAATAATCTTTATAGTCATGTCTCACAAGCAAAATGGGTTTAGTCATATTAAAATAGTACGATTGATTAATAAAAAAGAATAGATAAAAAATACTTTAACCATTGATAATATAGTTGTGGTCGTGATGGTGGTGGTGGAAGTGTCATAGAAGCTATACTAGCATGATAGTATTCCAAAAATGATAAGAATGATATATTGGCAGTAAGAATATTTGTAGAGACAATATGATGATATCATTAGTGGTTCCTATAGTAAAGATGGTAGCAAAAGTGATGGTGAAAGTTACAGTGGTGGCTATGGTCGTGATGATAGTGATGGCAAGGATAATGATAGTAGTGGAGATATAATAGTGGGGATGGAATAGAGATTGCAATGGAGACAATGGCAGAGATGGTAAAAGTGGTGTCGATGGTGGTGGTAAACAAAATAAAATCCTTATTTTGGATATGGTAAAAATAAGAAAACTCTAAGCATGGTAAATCTTATGTTTGACTAAAATTCTTTATTTTTTGAATGATCTTTATAGTTATATCTTATAGGCAAAATAGTATGATTAGTGTTCCTAGATATACAACCCAAGAGGGGGGGTGAATTAGGTTTTTAAAATTTTAAAGCTAATTTAGAATCACAAAGATTATGTAATGTTATGCAAGTTATATGTGGTGGGTGATTTAAGTAAGATGAAAAGATAAATAGTAAGAGAGCAAGTATTTAAGAAAATAAAGATGGAGAGAGAGCAAGCACACCACAAACAAGCAAGATTTATAGTGGTTCGGTGTAAATCTTGCACCTATATCCACTCCCCAAGCTTCTACTTGAAAATTTAAATCTACTAACCGTATTCAATCTGAATAAAATATTGAAAACTTTCAATCCTAGCTATCCCAAGCTAGAATACTTATTTTTCAAATACAAGCTAATCCAATATAATCCTATTCAAGGTTAGGATCAATCTTTTCAAGTTTTGAAATCCTTCCAAAACTTAAAACAACTCAAAGAGTAGAGAATAAGAGTTTATGTTAATAAATACAACTTAAGCTCCTTAAATGAGAAAATAAAAGCTTTAAGAATACTTTACACAATAAAGAGGAAGCTTTTCTGATTTTTCTCAAGATTGTTGAAGACTTGAATGAGCTTTTAAGGGATTGGTGAGCTTGAAAATGAAAGCTTCTTTGCTTGAAGAGGGCTTTTTGCTTAGGGCTAAAATGAATACTTAAATCTCTTTCTTTGTTCCTTCTTTTTGAAAGCCTTTATATCCTCTATGATGGCTAGAGAAAAAATAGACCCAATTTATAGCTATTGGAGATCCATTTTGGAGCACTAAATATAGCTGAAAAGGACTGAAAAATAGCCATTGTGGACTTTTTCCATCGCAAGGGTCGACCCCTGCATAGGGGTCGACCTCTATGATAAAGAGCCAAAAAATCCACTTTTCTATAAAAATGGCTTTTGAAACAGTAGAGGTCGACTCCTAGATCAACCCCTAGTATAGGGGATGACCTAGGGGTCGTCCCCTTTGGTGTGCCAATCAACCCCTTTGATAAGGGTTGATCCTTTTCTTCAAACTTGATTTTCTTTCAAAATATATATCCAAAAAATATAAAATTATCTCTAATAGATTATAAATCTTCTGTTCTTGCTCTTAAGACTTTCAAAATAGATTTTTTTTAACTTTATAAAATTTATGATTTTGTCCCTCGTCATCTTTTTCTCTGATTTTCTTCTAAATTATGTATCCAAATTTATAAAACTACCTCCAATAGATCAAAAATCTTTTAGGCTTGTTATTGAGGTTTTCAAAATATATTTTTTTTAACTTTATATAATTTATGATTTTGCTCCTAAAATATAATAAATCTTTTTTCAAGTTAAAATCATTAGTATCTCGCTCAAATATTTTATAATCATCAAAATCAATTCTTGGAGCAATAATCTCTCCCTTTATAATGATGATAAAATATTTATGTATAAGCAAAATAAGACATGCATATATAGAATATTAAAAAAAATAGTGTCATTAAAAATTTTGAGTTTAAAATTAAGGCAATATATAGATATATTCAATTGATGCAAATTTTTAAGGCATGAGCTTTATAATATCAAGACATAATATCAATACCTATGGATAGATGATCATAATACCTCAATACCATTAAGGATAGAGAAATCATAGTATAAATCTTAGTTTTTACAAAATAACTTAGTTCTTTTAGAAGAGAGGTTAGGGGCTATATAAAAAAATTGTCAATCATCAAGCATGTAATTTTAACATCATCAATCATCAAGCAAATAATTTTAATATCATCAATTATCAAGCATGTAATTTTAACATCATCAATTAACAATTATTGCTTATACCAAATAATATATTTACCTCTCCTTTTTGACATCATCAATTAAAAACTACTCTTTTCTTATTTGAAATAAAAATTTACTTCCTCTTTTATGATAGAATAAGATGCCAATATTCAAAATACATAAGAGTCATAGAAGTCATATATTAAGTAAATAGTTCTAGTCAGAATACATAAAGATGCGACATGAAGTTTACATAAAAATTTTAGAAATAGAAATAGTTAGCCATATAAGATAAGCACCACATATAATCAAAATTAGCCAACATATGTCATAAAGTAATTGACTAAACAGATAAATGCATACTTCATGAATATTTTCAATTTATCTTTAGTTCATTGCATATTTTTCATATACTCATTATACTATAATATCTTAATTTAAATAAATAAGTATAAAAATTTCAAGCATCAAATTATTGAGTATTTTAAGCATCAATTCATTAAGCATATACTCAACATTCTTTTTTTCATTATTCATAATCATTAAAAAGCTTATGGGAAGGATTAAGAAAACCATCAAAATCAATAAGATATAAGAGTATATCAAATGAGAGATATATCAAATTCAAAAAATATAGTCAAATAAATCATCTTTCTTTTTAAAACTTATCTTTGGATTTAAAACATGCTTAAAACATTGCTTTTCTTTCAAAAATTTGCTTGAATTCAAATATCAAAGGCTCTCCACCTTATTAAATGATTATAACTTTTATAATCAATTTTTAAATATATATTTTTAAGGTTTAAGAGAAATAGAGCTTTTCAAAATTTTGAACAAATAAATCAAGTATAACATTTTTTTTAATGCATCAAATAAATCATTGAAATATATCATCAAAATCAATTGAAATTCAAAAAATATATATCAAATTTAAAAAATTTTAATTTAATTTTAAGAGGATATTAAATTTAAATTTTATGATATATTTAATATAAAAATAAGTATGTTTGATATCAAATTTGTATTGATATCACTCTTCCTCTTTCTAAAAAAATTTAATTTAGATTTTTCATGTCAATATTGAGGAATAGAGCTTTTCAAGATATTTCAGTATATTTAATATAAAAAAAAATAGGTCCGATGTCAAATTTCTATTTGATACCATCAATTTAGAATTTTAATTCAATTTTAAAAAATAATAATTTTCAAATAAAATAAGTATAATAGAAAAAAATTGACACTAATTTTAATATTTATTTTTTATTTTTTTAAAGAAGTTTTAGTCAATTAAATTTTAAAAATGTATGTATCAGAAGAGTATGAAAAATAGTATCAAAGTTGAAAATAATTTTATAAGAATCTTACATTGTATATTAAAAATTTTATAAATTTATTTCTAGGAGTAAGAAGAATTTTCAATTCAATTCAACTCCAAGAATGTCAAGAATGTTTAGATAAATTAAATTATGAAATCAGCAAATGAATGATACCATTTTAAGCAAGTTTCAATATTTGAGAATAATTTATTTATCTAATACTACTTTAAATTAGCAGTACTTTAAATCAAGTAAATTAAATTGAATAAATACTTGAAAGTACGAATTGAAAAGACTATAAGATATTTGATTGAGAGTTTAAATTTAATTAAAATAAAGTATAAATTTGAGAGAATTATAAGATAAATGATTGAGAATTTTAGATTAATATCAATATTTTTAATACTAATTTGCAGCAAATATCTCTCCTATTTTTAAAAGTGAATACCATAAAATTCATCATATGATATCTTTAAATTTACTTTTTCTCCTTTTTTTTTTTAAGTGAAGCACCATTAATTGATATCATTTTAATCTTTAACTAATACTAATTTGACTTTTAGGCATAGATTTTCAAATTTGATTGATACCAATTTTATAATTAATTCATCTTAAATGAATATTTTTTCTTACTTTTATAAATAAAAATATTTTTAATTAAATAATCTTTTAAGATCAAATTATTTTCTTTCTCTATTGCATATATTTAAAGTAAGCATATTGAGTTTCAAATAATCAACCATCAATCAAATAATCAATCAAATCATGATATAATAATTTTTTTTAATGAAAATTTTACTTTCATTGATTTTAAAATAAAATATTTATAATAGGATGTCTTCAATCATGATAACATCAAAATGATCAATTGATGTAAAGCATTTTTAAAATATTCATTAATCATTAAAAAATGATGATATAATTAAATCAATCAAAGTATGAATTGATAAGTCAAAAAATATATAAATACTTAAATCAAAGATGAACAAATCAAGTAATATAAATAATTTTTTTTAAGTTTAAAAAAAATTATTTCTTTTGGCACAACTCAACCAAAAATAGAATAAGATTTAGTTTAAAAAATATTTCTTTCTCATTTAAAAAGTGTAATTTTAATACTATTTTTTTTCAAAACTATAGATTCAAAAAAAAAAATGCTTTCCAAATTTAGCTAAGGAATAGGTTTAAGCTTTAAAAATCTAAGATAAACAGATTCTTTCAAAATTAAAAATTTAGATATATTATCATAAAAAAATTTATTTAATTTAATTTTTTAAATAATAATAATTATTTTTTAAGAAAATATTTATTTTTTTTAAGAAATATTATACATTGAGTTTAGTAAAGGTATCAAATATTTATAATTTATCTTAAATATTATCATATTAAAATATGGCTGTGCAAACTTAGATTTGAGATAAAGCATTCTTTTCTTCATTTTTTTTGTCAAAAGATGGAGTGCAAGGCGATAAAATTTGATACCAATTATTTTAGTATTTTTTTATCAAGAAAAATGAATTCATTAAGTTCAGATCAAATTATTTTGATAAGTTATTTTGAATTGATACCAATAGACTATGCAAACAAATCATAGAGAGATTTACTATTTAAATTTAGATTTTTTTTTCTTAAGAAATATCACTCAATTTAGTTAAGAAAAGATATAAAATTTTCTGAATTTATCTCAAAAAATATCATATAAGCTATGCAAAATCAGATTTGAGATAAAATATTTATTTCTTTTTACTGAAAGAAAATAATGGAGTACAAGGTAGAAAAAAATCTGTTTGATATCAATTATGAAACTTTACTTTAATACCAATGCAAAACATGAATAAATAAGATCACATAAAAGTACAAGTATAAGTGAATCAATAAGTCAAGCAATAAATAAATGCCTATTAATAATTTTTCATGAGATTCAAAAATTATTTATCTAGAATTTTTATTTGGAGTAAAATATTTTTTAAGATTAAGCTTGATACCAATTAATTATTAAAAATCATGATGGGATCAAACAATGCAAAGTATGATTGAATAAAAAGTAAAATAAAAATAATTTTTCTAAAGAAAATCAAATAACTAGAATAACACGAGTGCATAAATAGATCAAAATAATTTTACTTTTAATATTTTAATAATATTTTTTATTATTTAGTTTAATTTTTTTATTTTTTATAATAAATGCTAGAAAATTTGATTTTTTTAACTCTTCTTCTATGTTGAAAAATTAGTTTTTCTTAATTCATCTCCTATTTCTTTTAAATCAGGCATATTTAATTAATTTAAATAAGTAATTATTTTTCTTTCTTTATGTTGGTGCAGAATTTGGTTGACGTCGGATCGAGCTGGAGTCGAAGAAGACGAGGTCGCGATCGAAAATCTATAAAATAAAGTTTCATCCAGAGTTGGTAGTGGTGGCTCTGGTAGGACCCTCCGATGATCAAGTCATCTCTTCTAACCAACAGAAATGTAGTGCTCAGAAAAGAGTTTGGTAGAATTTTGGGAAGAAGAAGAGAGCTTAGAAAAAATATATCTAGAGAGTCTCTTTTTATAGATGGAGCTTGTAGTGGATTGATAGTGACAGCTACAGTCGTCTAGTAATGAGCTGCTCGAGGTCTGATGGAGTCTATCATGGAGAGAGGTGCCGTCTGTAGCACCGTCTATAGTTGACTGATGGTGACTACTATCGTCGCTCGATAGCAGATCACTGTCGTCTGCAGTGGACTGATAGTGACAGCCATAGCCATCTGATAGCTGGCCACTTGGGATCGCATGAGTGGGATGAAGAGCTTTGATGTATGTCAATACTAGAGGAGTTTGGACTCCTAAAGAAAATATAGTTAGAGGGGATCATCCTGAAGAAACGCTACTTGAAATCTGAAAGTAACCCACTGGAGGAATTCGGATGGAGTTTGACTGATGGAGAAGTCCAGAAGGAGTCCGACTAGTGGAGAAGTTCGACTGAAGAAAAAGTCTGGAAGGAGTTCGACCATTGAAGGAGCCTGACTAAAGAAGAGATCTGAAAGAAGTTTGGCTCCTATAGAAATCTGACTGAAGAAAAGATCTGAAAGAAGTTCGGCTCCTGAAGAAGTCTAGTCGAAAGAGGAGTCTGGAAGGAGTTTAGCTCTTGGAGAAGCCCAGCAGGATGAGTTCGGCTCCTAGAGAAGCCCAATTGAAGGAGAAGTCTAGAAGGAGTCCAACTCCTGGAGAAGTCCAGTAGAAGAAATTTGACTCCTGAAGAGGTCTGATCGAAGGAGATATTTGGAAGAAGTCCGGCTTCTGAAGAAGTTTAGCTGAAGAAGTCCGAAAGAAGTTTGGCTCCTGGAGAAATCTGACTGTTGGAGGAGTCCGAAAGAAGTTTGACTCTCGTAGGAGTCCGACCGAAGAAGAGATCTGGAAGACATTCGACTTCCGTAGGAGTTCGATAGGAATTTGACCGTTGGAGAAGTTTGAAAGGGGTTTGATCGATGGAGGAGTTCGATTGGAGCTCAACCACTGAGGAGTTCGATCGGTTGAAGGAGTTTGGCTAAGATTTGGCTGCTGAAGCTCTTCCATGATTACTGTTTGCATTGGCCTAAGAATCAGACTAGACTTCGATGGGAGCGGAGTTTATCCCCAATAATAGTTCCTCTATTTTTTAGCTTGAAATTCGAAGGAAGAGAGTAAAAAAGGCAACCGCCAAAATCTTTTTTCGGACTCTGCACCCATTGAAGTTGAAGCTTTGGGAAGATTTTATCTCCAGCCGAGTTGACGTTGAAGTGAAAGCTCGGGGGACATCTTGTCTTCAGTCAAGGTCGAAGGAGATCTTGTCTTCTATTGATGTCGAAGTTGAAGCTCGGAAGAGATCTCATCTCCAATCGAGGTTGATGTTGAAGTTGAAACTCGCGGAAGATCTTGTCTTCAGCCTAGGTCGAAGAAGATCTTGTCTACTGTTGATGTTGAAGTTGATGCTCGGAGGAGATCTCATCTCCAATCGAGGTTGTCATTAAAGTTGAAGCTCGGGAGAGATCTTATCTCCAACCGAGGTTAAAGGAGATATTATCTCCTATTGATATAGACGTTGAAGCTCGAAAAAGATCTTATCTCTATCCGAGGTTGAAGAAGATCTTATCTCTTGTTGACATAGAAGCTCGAAAGAGATCTTATCTCTAGCCGAGGTTAAAGGAGATCTTATCTTCTATTGATGTAGAAGCTCGGAAGAGATCTTATCTTTAGCCAAGGTTGAAGTTGAAGTGAAAGCTCGGAGGAGATCTTGTCTCCAGCTGAGATTGAAGGAGATCTTATCTTCTATTGATGTTGAAGTTGAAGCTTGGGGGAGATCTCATCTCTAGCCGAAGTTGATGTTGAAGTGGAAGCTCAAGGAAGATCTTGTCTCCAACCAAAGTCGAAGAAGATCTTGTCTCCAACCAAAGTCGAAGAAGATCTTATCTTCTGTTGATGTCGAAGTTGAAGCTCAGGGAAGATCTTATCTCCAGTCGAGGTCGAACGAGATCTTATCTTCTGTTGATGTTGAAGTTGAAGCTTGGGGGAGATCTCATCTTCAGTCGAGGTCATCATTGAAGTTGAAGCTTGGAGAAGATCTTGTCTCTAATCGAGATTGAAGGAGATATTATCTCCTATTGATGTAGATGTTGAAGCTTGAAAAAGATCTTATCTCTAGTCGAGGTTGAAGAAGATCTTATCTTCTATTGACGTAGAAGCTCGGAAGAGATCTTATCTCTAGCTGAGGTTGAAGGAGATCTTATCTCTTGTTGACGTAGAAGTTCAGAAGAGATCTTATCTCTAGTCGAGGTTGAAGAAAATCTTATCTCCTATTGATGTAGAAGCTTGGGAGAGATCTTATCTCTAGCCGAGGTTGAAGTTGAAGTGGAAGCTTGGGAGAGATCTTGTCTCTAACCGAGATCGAAGGAGATCTTATTTTCTGTTGATGTCAAAGTTGAAGCTTGGGGGAGATCTCATCTTCAACTGAGGTTGATGCTGAAGTTAAAGCTCGGAAGAGATCTTGTCTCCAGCCAAGGTCGAAGAAAATCTTATCTCCTGTTGACATAGATTTTGAAGCTCGGAAGAGATCTTATCTCTAGCCGAGGTTGAAGGAGATCTTATCTCCTATTGATGTAGAAGTTCGGGAGAGATCTTATCTCTATCCGAGGTTGAAGGAGATTTTATCTCCTATTGACGTAGACTTTGAAGCTCGAGAAAGATCTTATCTCTAGCCAAGGTTGAAGAAGATCTTATCTTCTATTGACGTAGAAGCTCGGGAGAGATCTTATCTCTAACCGAGGTTGAAGAAGATCTTATCTCCTATTGATGTAGACTTTGAAGCTCGAGAGAAATATTATCTCTAGTTGAGGTTGAAGAAGATCTTATCTCCTATTGATGTAGAAGCTCGAAAGAGATTTTATCTCTAGCCGAGGTTGAAAGAGATCTTATACCCTATTGACGTAGACTTTGAAGCTCAAGAGAAGATCTTATCTCTAGTCGAGGTTGAAGGAGATCTTATCTCCTATTAACGTAAAAGCTCGAAAGAGATCTTATATCTAGCCATAGTTGAAGGAGATCTTATTTCCTATTGATGTAGACTTTGAAGCTCGGAAGAGATCTTATCTCTAGTCGAGATTGAAGGAGATCTTATCTTTTGTTGACATAGAAACTCGAAAGAGATCTTATCTCTAGCCGAGGTTGAAGGAGATCTTATTTCCTATTGACATAGAAGCTCTGGAGAGATCTTATCTCTAAGTGAGGCTGAAGGAGATAAGATGTAGAATCTCGAGAGAGATCTTATCTCTAGCCGAGATTGAAGGAGATCTTATCTCCTATTAGCCGAGGTTGTCAGGGCCTCTCCCCCCATCTCATCTAAAATGAACGAGGCCTTCGACTTTGCTCATGTTAGGATGAGGTTCTTCTCCTATTCCTAACGGATTGTGGAGGTACATAAGGGCCATTGTTAGCGCCTCTCCCCCCATCTCATCTAAAATGAACGAGGCCTTCGATCTGCTCATGTTAGGATGAGGTTCTCCTCCTATTCCTAACATGGTCACTTTTGATTGCTTCTTTCTTATCATCATATAGTTTTTGCACCAAGAAATAATAATGTTGAGATGGAGGAGTTTTATTGAAGGAAAGTTACTGACGGTACATTCTAAGATTCTCTGAATTTTGAGGTCATGGAAGTGTTGCTCCTTCGAACTTCTTCAAACATTAAGTTCTAGACCGGACGACCTCCTCTATTTCAGACCAGCCTTCCTACGAGCCATTTCAATTTAGGATGAGCTTCCCCTGGCTCTGAGACTGAGAGATGGTGGCTCATCGAAGTATTAAGCCCCCCAGAGATAGCATTGATGATACCGAAAGGCGGCTGATTTTCTTATTGTTCCTTCCTCATCAATGGTTCTAGCTACGGTAGCATCTTTGGTTGATCTTCTCGTACTTCAGATCGATGTCTGTGGAGTATTAAGGGAGGCATAGTTGTGAAATCTTCTAGGGAAAAACTTCTTCGCATCCTTCCATCAGAGCTTCCTTGACGACGAGCTCGAGGAGTTCAGACTCGCTTGCACTCGGAGGGAGTTCGTGAGCATGGCCAAGCTTCATTCAGCCCTCCTGTGAAACATCCTGGGGGAAGAACTTCGTGCCCTTTTGTCGGAACTTTCTTGACGACGAGCTCAAGAAGGAGTTCGAGCTCGCTTGTGCTTGGAGAGAGTCCGTGAGCATGATCGAGCTTCATTTGGCCCTCCTGTGAAACATCATGGGGGGAGAACTTCATGCCCTTTTGTCGGAACTTTCTCGATGACGAGCTCGAGGAGGAGTTCTGGCTCGCTTGCACTCGAGGGGAGTCCATGAATGCGATCGAGCTTCATTCGATCCTCCATCGACGGTGGGTCTATTAGACTCGTCTGCCCACCACTCTCCTGCATCTTCTTCATCCTTCCATTTGAATGCTTCTTCTGCATGGACATATCCCTTAGTTTGAGCTAGTAGATCGATAAAATTCCTAAGATACTTCTTCTTCAAGAAGAACATCAAATCATTCTTTTGAAGGCCGTCCTTGAGTGCGGCCATGGCAACAGACTGATCCAAATTTTGAACCTCCAAAGCAGCAGCATTAAATCGGATGACATAAGTCTAGATAGATTCTCTCTTCTTCTGGTTGACATTCATCAGAGAATCCAAACCTTGGCATGGACGTCGGCTGCTGACAAAGTGAGCCACGAACTGATGGCTCATCTAGTCAAAAGAGAAGATCGTATCTGATTTTAATATTGAGTACAATTTTTTGCTGCTCCCTTTAAGGTAGATGAAAAAGCTTGGTATAATATAGCATCTAGTGCGCTATGGAGTAGCATCATGATCCGAAAGGCCTCTAGATGATCGATCGGATCAAAGGTTCCATCGTAGCTTTCAAATTGAGGGAGCTTGAAGTTCGATGGAATGGGCTCTTACATAATTCAAAAAGAAAAAGGAGGATCGATGCAGACGTCGTCATAGCGAGTCGGGGTGACATGGCGGAGTTTCTCAATCCGTCAATCCATCTTTCATAGTTTTTGATTGAGGATGTTGTCTCGATCGCAGATCTTAGAGGACTTTCGACTACAGATGGAGAAGATCTCCTCCAGAGGAGAACCATGATCCGAACACGGATCCTCTGCTCTCTGTTTCTTCTTTTCAGAGGCGATGGGTATGCTAGCCCAAGTACTCTTCCTTGGGATCAGTTTCCGACATCCTAATGATGGGTTTTCTGATAGAGTTGCCGTCGGAGGCTACTGCATGGCCTGCACTATCTCGGTAAGGCTCTAAATTCGCTACATCAGCAGGTTAAACTGCTCCAGATCTACCATGATCGTCGATGGAGGTGGAGGATGAAGTACCGATGATGGAGCAGGAATGGATGGATCTGACTCAGATCTGATGGTAGAAGCGGTAGATCTTTGGATAGTCATCTTCTTTTGAGGCATTTCTTGGGATTAAGGGAGAAGGTAGAGATGAACCTTGGAGAAGAAGGTTGGTAGGATCGATTGAGCACCTCTTTAAGAATAAGGGTACCTTAGAGATAGAGGCCCTTCCTCTAATACCAATTTTATTGGTGCAGAATTTGATTGACACCGGATTAAACTGAAGTCGAGGAAGATAAGGTTGCCGTTGGGGACCTGCAAAATGAAGTTTCATCCGAAGTCGGTGGTGGTGGCTCCGGTAGGATCCTTCAATGATCAAGTCAGTTTTTCTGACTAATAGAAATGGAGTGCTCTGAAAAGAGTTTGGTAGAGTTTTGGAAAGGAGAAGAGAGTTTAGAGAAAATATATCTGAAGGATTTCTTTTTATAGATGGAGCTTGTAGCGGATTGATGGTGACAGCTGCAGCCATCTAGTAGTGGGCTGCTCGAGGTTTGATGGAGTTTATCATGGAGGGGGGTGCCGCCTGTAGCACCGTCTGTAGCAGACTGATGGAGATAGCTATCACCATTCGATAGCAGATCATTATCGTCTACAGCAGATTGATAGTGACAGCCATAGCCGTCTGATAGCTGGCCGCTCGGAATCACGTGAGTGGGGTGAAGAGCTTTGACGTATGTTAATTTCAGAGGAGTTCGAACTCCTAAGGAGAATACGGTTAGAGGAGATCATCCGGGAGGAATGCTACTTAAAATCTGGAAGTAACCCATTGGAGGAATCTGGATGGAGTTCGACTGATGGAGAAGTTCAGGAGGAGTCCGACTGATAGAGAAGTTCGATCGAAGGAAAAGTCCAAAAGGAGTTTGGCCGTTGAAGGGGCATGACTAAAGAAGAGATCTGGAAGGAGTTTGGCTCTTATAGAAATTTGACTGAAGAAGAGATCTAGAAGAAGTTCGGCTCCTAAAGAAGTCTAGTCAAAGAAGTCTGGAAGGAGTGCGGCTCCTAAAGAAGCCCAGTGGGAGGAGTCCGACTCCTGGAGAAGCCTAGTCGAAGAAGAAGTTTGAAAGGAGTTCGGCTCCTGGAGAAGCCCAGCGGAAGGAGTCCGGCTTTTGGAGAAGTCCGACCGAAGGAGATATCTAGGAGAAGTTCGACTTCTGAAGAAGTTCGACTGAAGAAGAAGTCTGAAAGAAGTTCAGCTCCTAAAAAAATTTGACTGCTGGAGGAGTTCGGCTCCCATAGGAGTTCGACCGAAGGAGAGATCCGAAAGGAGTTCAGCTTCCATAGGAGTCTGACAAGAATTTGATCGCTGAGAGAGTTCAAGAGGGGTTCGACCGATGGAGGAGTTCGATTGGGACTCGACCGCTGAGAAGTTTGGTCGGCTGAAGGAGTTCGGTTAAGGTTTGGCCACTGAAGCTCTTCTGTGATTATCGATTGCATTGGGCTAAGTATCAGACTGGACTTCGGTAGGAGCGGGGTTTATCTCCAACAATACTTTATTTTATAAGCAAAGCACATATTGAGTCAAATAAATAATATTAAATACATTGAATTTTCATAAAAGATGAAATTTTTATTGATTAGCCAATGATGATTACAAAGATAAAATCATGAAAGCATGCAAAATGTATGAGAGCTATATCCTATATAGATGCAAAAAGTAGATTAAAAGGATTACTAAAGTTATGGAAAGGAATCCTAGCATCTTAAGCAAGTATATATTAGGATAATCCTAAGATGTAGGTCTAGGCTAGGTAGAAGGAGAGCATAGTATAATATCTTCAAATGACTAGACTCGGTAGTGAACATCCTCCCTCGCTACAGTGAATGCCTGAATCAATCTTTCTAACTCATTTCTGACGCTATGATCTTGATGGAGAGTCTCTTAATAAATGCATCCTCATCCAGTCTATTAGGTAATCATGAGCTAGTATCTGGATGGCTGGTCTGTGAAAGTGAAGCTATCTCTGTTTATTCATGCTGCTCTGCTGGCTTTTTGTCCTAATATACTGCAATAAGCTCTGCTGTAGGAGTCTCATCATCATCATCTGCTATAGCATGAGAGCTGATATCCTTAATACTCTCAATCACTATCTCGATCAAATATAAATCTTAAATATGTAGCTGCTTGAGATAATGGTGCTCCTACTGGTCTATATATGTGTAGCGTGCGTCTAATGCTATCAATATTTATTTTAATCTGCACATTTTTTACTTTGAAAACTAGACTTCTCTCTTTCTTTGGGTAAAATGCTTTGAAGGTGCCATTGGAGAACAAGGACTACAAGATTAGAATAGAAATGGAAAGAAAAGATCCGATTTTAGTAGGAGTGGGGTTTGAAAGAAATTATGGCTCGAGAAAATTGACAATGGAATGATAGTCTTGGAATATTTTTAAATAGGAGAACTAATCTTAGAAAAAAGGAGTTAACTCCTACTAAATCAAGAGTCGGCTCCTTGAAGCAGAAAATAGTTCAAGTAGTTTTTGATTCATGAAAATTTAATCAAGTTGAATAAGAATCAAAAGGCAATCAAATTGATGATCAAGAAGGATATTTAAGTTAAATTGGGAGATCAAGAATTAATCAATCATGGAGGCAAGATTATCAAGAGACTCATGTAAAAAAAAATCTAGATATAGGCTCTATGAATTTTAGTTGAACTATGAAATTTCAAATCCTTAGGGATAAGCTAATATGCAATGTAATTCAACACATCAAGCACTTGAGCTTTATGAATAAATGTTTTATCTTCAAGTACTTAGATCATGCAAAGTTTTGAGAAATTTCAATATTTAAGCAACTTATGGGAGAATGCCAAAAATTAGTTTTGTATGTATATTCAGTAATTCAAAAATATTCATATCCAATTAAGAATCTTTTAATTTAAATTTATCAATTACAAAATTGATATGGGGAAGTATTATATCACATTGAATTTTAAGATAGTTTCAATTTATATCATAACATGATATTAGAGGAGAGCATATTAATTTTTTAAAATCAAAGTATTCAAATCATCAAAATCAATCATATTAATCTTACTAACATATGAAAAGAATTTCAAGTATGAAATCATAATGATAGATCATTAAAATTAATAGAATTAATCAAACAAACATTGATGGTATGATGTGAGAAAAGTTTAGATTTTATCAATATTATCATCCATCCAAGTCCACTCCCAAGGCATCCATCTATAAATATTTTATCATTTTATTCTATTGGATTCTTGGTGTACCTGCAAAATTATTTACTAGTTTTTGGTACCCAAGTCATTTTGGGTCCATGAAGGTTAGAGCTCATGATTTCTTTTGGAATCCAAATCTTCTTCACATTTAAATTTTTAGATTTGCTAGAAAAATATGTATATGATTTATGTCCTACTTTTCCACATTTAAAGCAAGTAATATTTGAAAACTTGTTACTTGATGAGTTCATAAAGATGTTATTCAAAAATTTTTATTTTTTAAGAGGATTATAGTCTAGGCCAGCTTTATCATAAATGGTCTTTTGATTTTCAAGTATTATTTGAAGTTTATTTGAGCTAAGAGTGAACTTTTTTACCATAGATTTTAACTTAGCAATTTTAATTCTTAGATTTAGATTTTCTTGAGTTAAAATCAACTTCTCATTTGAAATTATCTCTTTTTTTTTAGAAAAAATTTTAAAATATCATTTTTCTTCTTAAGCTCAGTATTTTCTTTAACTAACAAATTTTTAGATTTAATTAATTCTTTCTTTTCTTTAGTTGAAGAATTAATTTATTTCAAAAAATCTTTCTTTTCTTTGGCCATGTTTTTTATATTTTTTAATAGATCTTCTTTTTTACTCAAAATTTTATTTTTTTCTTCATCCAAAGATAGATTAAATTTTTTAAGTTCTTTATTCTATAGCTTTATCTTTTTGTATTCATCCATTAACTCATTGAAGGCTTAATATAATTTATTAAAAATAAATTCAGAGAAGTATTCATGATATATCATCATTTTGAGCCATAAGGCAATAACTTTCTATACATTTTTTCTCTTTCTTATTCTTCTCTTCTTTGCTTTGTTCCCTCTTAATCAATACTTTTTTTTTCTTTTATTTCTTTCTTTTCTTTTTCTTTTCATCCTCATGCACCATGAGGCATGAGTTGAGTTTTCTTTTCTTCTTAGAAGCTTGATGTTTCTCTTTGATTTGCTCCCTCAAAAGTAGTTTTTAATTTTTTTCATATTTGATTTGCTGAATTATATGAAGAAATTACATTAAAAATATTTATATCTAATGAATAATAAAGTAAATTCATTGCTTTATCATTCATTTGAATCATTTATCATGAATTGATGCATTGGATGTGTGTAGGCCATTGATTATAATTTTTCATAAATTATAGTCATGTGCTTGAATGAATATTTTTATCCTAAATTTTTAATAAGTATAATTTGAGCCATCAAACAATAGGGGTCTATCTATAAAATGCCCATCATTAAAAAAAGATTCTATTTTGGGTTTCTAAGATCTTTGACTTTTGATGGTTAAATCAATAACTAATAACAGAGCACCAGCTCTGATACCACTTGTTGTCTAGATATGCAACCTAAGAGAGAGGAGTGAATTGGGTTTCTAAAATTTTAAAGCTAATTTAGAACTACAAAGATTATGTAATGTTATGCAAGTTGTATGTAGTGGATGATTTAAGTGAAATGAAAAGATAAATAGTAAAAGAGCAAGTACTTAAGAAAATAAAGATGGAGAGAGAGCAAGCACACCATAAACAAGCAAGATTTATAGTGGTTCGGTGTTAACCTTGTACCTACATTCACTCCTCAAGCTCCTACTTAAAAATTTAAATCCACTAACCATATTCAAATTAAATATAACATTGAAAACTTTCAACCCTAGCTATCCTAAGCTAGAATATTTATTTTTTGGATATAAGCCAACCCAATATAATTCTAATTAAGGTTAGGATCAATCTTTCTAAGTTTTAGAATTTTTCCAAAACTTAAAACAACTCAAAGAGCAGAGAATAAGAGTTTATGTCAATAAATACAACTCAAGCTTCTTAAATGAGCAAATAAAAGCTTTAAGTATACTTTACACAACAAAGAAGAAGCTTTTCTAATTTTTCTCAAGGTTGTTAAAGACTTGAATGACCTTTTGAGAGGTTGGTGAGCTTGAAAACAAAATCTTCTTTGCTTGAAGATGGCTTTTTGCTTCGAACTATAATGAATGCTTAAATCTCTTTCTTTGTTCCTTTCTTTTGAAAGCCTTTATATCCTCTATGATGGCTGAAGAGAAAACAGACCCAATTTATAGCCATTGGAGATCCATTTTGGAGCATTAAATACAGTTAAAAAGGATTGAAAAGTAGCCATTGCGGATTTTTTCTATCTCAGGGATTGACCCCTAGGTCGTCCCCTGCACAGGGGTCAACCTGGGGGTTGACCTCTATGATAAAATGCCGAAAAACCCATTTTTCTATAAAAATGATCTTTGGAACAGCAGAGGTCGACCCCTAGATCAAGCTCTGGCATAGGTGATGACCTAGGGGTCGTCTCCTTTGGTGTGCCAATTAGCTCCTTTGATAGGGGTCGATCCTTTTCTTCAAACTTAATTTTTTTTTAAAATATATATTTAAAAAATATAAAATTATCTCTAATAGATCATAAATCTTCTATTCTTGCTCTTGAAACTTTTGAAATAGATTTTTTTCAACTTTATAAAATTTATAATTTTGCCTCTCGTTATCTTTCTTCCTAATTTTCTTCTAAATTTTGCATCTAAAATTTATAGAACTATCTCCAATAGATCAGAAATCTTCTAAGCTTGTTGTTGAGACTTTTGAAATATATTTTCTCTAACTTTATAAAATTTATGATTTTTCCCTTAAAATACAATAATTTTTTTTCAAGCCAAAATCATTAGTATCTTGCTCAAATATTTTATAATCATCAAAATTAATTCTTGGAGCAATAATTAGTCATATTAAAATAGTATGATTGGTTAACAAAATGAAAGAAGAATAAAAAGAAATTGATAGAAGATACTTAAACCATAGATAATATAGTTATGACTATGATGGTGGTGATTGTGTGGTAGAGGCTATTATAGTGCGATGGTGTGGTATAAGTGGTAAGGATGGCATATTGGAAGTAGCAATATTTGTAGCGATTACATGTTGATAGCAATAGTAGTGGTGGATATAATAGCAAAGACAATAGCAAAAAATATTGATAAAAATAATAGTAGTAGAGCTATAGTGGTGATGATAGTGGTGGTGGAGATATGATGATAGAGATAGATAGAGATGGTGGTGGTGGAGACAATGGTAGTAAAGATGGTATTGATGATGGGGGTAAAAGAAATAAATTTTTTATTTTGAATATAATAAAAGTATAAACTCTAAGCATGGTAAATTTTATGTTCGGGTAGAGCTCTTATTTTCTGAATGATCATTATAGTCATGCCTCATAAGCAAAATGGATTTAGTCATGTTAAAATAGTATGATTGGTTAATAATAATAAAAAAAGAATTAGATAGAAGATATTTTAATAATAGATAATGTTGTTATGGCCATAATGGTGGTGGTGTGGTGGAGTTCATGATAGCACAATAGAAGTAGTGAGGATAGCATATTTGCAGTAGCAATATTTGTAGCTATAATATGATAATAGCAGTAGTGATGGTGATACAATAGTAAAGATATTAGCAAAAGTGGTGGTGAAAATAATAGTAATAGAGCTATGATGATGATTATAGTGGTAGTGGAGATTATCACAATGGGGATAGTATAGAGATGGTCATGAAGATAATGACGAAGATGATAAAAGTGGTGTTAGTGATAGTAGTAAATTAAAATTTTTATTTTAAAAATAATAAAAATAAGAACGTAAACTCCAAGTATGGTAAATTTTATGTTCAACTAAAGTTCTCTATTTTTTAAATGATCTTTATGGTCATGTCTCATAGGCAAAATAGGTTTGATCATGTTTAAATAGTATGCTAGTTAGCAAAGAAAAAGAAGAATTAAATAGAAGACACTTAATCATAAATAATATGGTTATGACCATTATGATGGTGTGGTCGTGTGGTAGAGGCCATGGTAGCATAATGGTATGATATATAGAAGTAGTGAGGATGGTATATTATCAGCAACAATATTTGCCATAACAACCTGATGATAGTGGTAGCATGATAGATATGATGGCAAATTAAGATAATAGTAAAAGTGATGGTGAAGGTGAAAGTACTAGCTTTGGTGGTGATGATAGTAATGATAAAGATGATGGTGGTGGAGATTGTATAGAGATGATTATGGAGACTAACGACAGAGATGATAAAAATGGTATCGGTGGTAGTGGTAAAAGAAACAAAATTCTTATTTTAAAAATAGTAAAAGTAAGAATATACTTAAACTCTGGCATGATAAATTTTATATTTAATTAAAGTTCTCTATTTTCTGAACAATCTTCATAGAGTTATGTCTCATGGGCATTTGGTCATGTTAAAATAATATGATTAGTTAACAAAGGAAAAGATAAACAGAAAAGAAGAATTGTATGAAGATCTCTAACTATAGAAAAAGTAGAAATTATTTAGGATTTATTTAGATGGTTGAGTTTAACATTTTATAGGTGGGTGGCCTAACCACCATAAATACAGAATTATAGATGGATTTGATATATTTTACAACTTTTTGACCTCAACATGTCATCTTTTTCTCCCAATAAAATTTGGGCAAGCCCACTCAAAAGGTGGTCCTGGATAGTTGTAAAATAAGCCAAACTTAGCCTATAATTTTGTATTTTTGGTGGTTGGACTATGAATCCTATAGAATTTTGGGCCCAATCATCTAACAAAAAGTAAAAATAATAAAAAGAATAGCATTAAACATATTTTTTATCTTGATTTATCTAATTATATTTTTAAAAAAATAAATATAATAATATAATTTTATTCTAAAAATAGTAAAAAAATAGAAATAATAAATATAATTCTAAAAATAAAAATAAAAAGAATAGCATTGAACATATTTTTTTATCTTGATTTATCTAATTTTATTTTTAAAAATAAAAAAACAAAAATAAAAACTATGCCAAATAGGTTCTAAGTTTAAGCATATGTCATTTTTACAACAAAAAATTATTTTTATATGTAGAAGAATATTAAAAATAATTAAAATACTCTGAACTTAAAATTTTAGTGAGATGAATCAAAATGAATAGGGCCATGTGGTTCCAAGGAAATAATTAATGCATGTCATCAGTCATGAGTCATAAGAAAATAGTGATTCCAAATGTCAAATTTATTCTGCTCCTCCATTATAAAATCATATATTTATAAATTTTCTTCCGCTTTCACTATCACACCTAAATGATGAAAAAGCCTATTTGAAGCCATTGATTTGTTGTTAAGTCTGAGTAATATTTTGTGCACCATGTGCGGTGTAATAAAATCGACTTAGAGTGCACCACGCCATCCTATTGGATCATATAGTCATTATTTTTTAATGCACATTAAATATCTATAATTTTATTTTTTAATTTGAAATTTTGAATGATCAAAATAATACTTTATTCTAAAAAAATTATGATATCTCATGATCTATTATGACATTTGATGATCTGTTATGATATTCTGAAGTATATTATGACTTCCTAAAAATATGATATCATAAGATGAAAGAATATTTTGATTATTAAAAAATGTATAAAATTTTTAATGATGAAACTATTTTTCTTTTTTTATGGTATTCTATTTTTAGAAAATAATAACACACTTTAGGATATCAAAACATACCACACGATTGGTTATGGGATGTTATAAATTTTTAAAAGTAAAAAAAAATATTTTTATTATTTAAAATTTTAAATAGAAAAATAAAATTATAACTTTAACCTACGTTGAAAAGCATCATATATGTGTGTGCAAAAACTTTCTTGGTCTTTAATCATCCTCATCCATTCAATGCAGAATGCCACTCCCACTTGCTTTGAACTTTCTCCATATCCCAAACTACACGCAACACGCTTGGGTAAAATGAGAGTCCCCGATATCTGAAAAGCCTTTTATCCCTGCTGATTCCGATCGAACACCCATGATCCACCTAAAAAACCTCTTCCCATATGGCCTCATCAACCTCCCTTCTCCTCCTCCTCCTCCTCAGCCTAAGCCTCTCCCATGCCACCACCTTTGACATCATTAACCAATGCCCCTACACTGTATGGGCTGCCGCGGTCCCCGATGGCGGTCGCCAACTCGACTGAGGCTAGAAGTGGACCCTCGATGTCAAGTCCAGCACCCCCAATGGCCGCATCTAGCTCGCACAGGCTGCTCCTTCGATAGTAACGGCCACGAGCACTACGACATCGGCGACTGCGGTGGCCTCCTCGCCTGCCGCTCTCTCGGCTCCTCGTTGAACACCAACGTCGAATTCGCCCTCAACCAATACGACGGTATGGACTTTGTTGGTGCAGAATCTGGTTGACGTCGGATTGAGCTGGAGTTGAGGAAGAAAAGGTCATCGTCGATGACCTGCAAAATGAAGTTCCGTCTGGAGTCAGTGGTGGTGGCTCTGGCAGGATCCTCCGACGATCAAGTCAGCTCTTCTGTCCAACAGAAATGGAGTGCTCAGGCAAGAATTCAACAGAGTTTTGGAAAGAAGAAGAGAGCTTAGAGAAAACGTATCTGGAGGATCTTTTTATAGATGGAGCTTATAACAGACTGAAGGTGATGGCCAAAATCGTCCGATAGTGGGCCGCTCGAGGCCACGTGAAGTTTGTTATTGAGAGAGATGTCCGTTGCCATGATGTGGCCATTTGTTGCCATGAAGTGGTCGTTCGTTGAGATTTAATAGTCAAAGTTCGGAGGAAGAAGGCATTAGTTGGTGAAGAGCTTTGACATGCATCAATTTCAGAGAAGTTCGAACTCCTAAAGGAAATACGACTGGAGGGGATCATCCAGAATGAATGCTAGCTGAACTTTGGAAGTAATCTGCTGGAGGAATCCGACTGAAGGAGAAGTTCGAAAGGAGTTCGGCCGAAGAAGTCCGTAAAGAGTTCAACTCATGGAGGAATCCGACTGAAGGAGAAATCCGGAAGAAGTTTGGCTTCTGGAGGAGTTCGACTGAAGGAGAAATGCAAAAGGAGTTCGACTCTTGGAGGAATCCGCTTGAAGGAGAAGTTCGGAAGGAGTTCGGCAGCTGGAGGAGTTCGGCCGCTCGAGGAGAAATTTTCGATCGAAGCTCTTCCATGATTATCGGTTGCATTATGCCAAGCATCAGACTGGACTTCGATGGAAGCGGGGTTTATCACATCTCCCTCATCAACGGCTTCAACGTGCCCATGGAATTCGGCCCCAAGTCCGGGAGCTGCCGTGGGATCCGGTGCTCCGCCGACATCGTCGGACGATGCCCCGACCGGCTGAAGGCGCCGGGGGTTGCCACAACCCGTGCACGGTGTTCAAGATGGATCAGTACTGCTGCATTTTCGGGAGATGCAGGCCGACCAACTACTCCCAGTTCTTCAAGAGGAACTGTCCGACATCTTACAGCTTCCCGTTAGATGATCCGACGAATACTTTCACTTGTCCTGCTGGGACCAACCATAAGGTTGTGTTCTGCCCTCAAGAGATTGGGCATGTCTTCATCTGATACACTTCATTCCCCATTGTAACAAATAGGAGACAAGAAGATCCAAGAAGGAATGATGCTATGGATGAGTCTCACCAAAAATTCCCCATGCTGATTGATCGAAATCACCGAGTGCCAAATTCCATATTTTGAGTCATGGTTTCTTGAAAACATCATGGTCCTCGTTCTTGTGGAATTCTAATTCCTCAATATTAGGAACGGGTAGAAGGGATGACTGCGTTCCCACTAGTGAATTAAACGTTTCCAAATGAATTCTGTATTAGAAGTGGAATATTCAATGAGATATTTCATATTTTTAGAGAATTATAATTGGATATTTTCTCTTATTAATTTTCGAAAATGTATTTGCATGTCCTCTATTAAGTACAACTACTTCCATTTTACTTCTGCTGGATTACCTCGACCTTAAATAATATGGAAGTACTGCCATTGAAAATCAAATTTTGATGACATAGAACTGTGCTGGCTAGCATTGTCAAAATAAAAATACGAAGTGCTCCATAATGTCAGCATCGTTTTGCTACCACGTATTAAAGATATTTGGTAATCACCACCGAAGATTCAAGAATTTGCTTGAAAAATAAAAGATTCGATCGATTATATTTTATGGAATTTCCAAGAAAAATTGATAGATATACTCATCTAGTTTGATGAATGAAAGATATTATATTCTCATTTAATCCAAGTGCAATACATGGTTGACTCCATGACCATATTTGGATACAACCTAGACAACTTATGAGTACATCAAAGAAAATCTCATGGTTGTTCTGCTTATGCCTACAAGAATACGGTATTTGATATGCATGGATTGTAGATACTCGTATATGGTTCATGATTAGCACAGCGTATGTATCTCTCAGCTGAACGGCAAGAACAGGCTTACCTTCAGCAGTGCAATGACTCGGTCGATTGGGGGAGCAGCATAAAGATAGGAAGGACTACTCTCGAATATGTGCCTTTGTAATTCGAAGCTTTATAAAGGCGTGCTCAATGTAGAAATTCTCTTGGACCTATTCTCGAACACCATGACAGCAAGAACGGGCACAAGATCATTATCAAGAAATCTCTTAACTTTTACCCAATTTCATCGGGTGAATTTTCGCTTATGAACAACTAAATTTGATCATACATTCAAATATTAATCAAGTTGGTAAACCATATGCTTTCATTACAATATTTATTATGATTGGTAAGTCCATTGTTATGCACAAGTCTTCTCAGTGTTTATTTTCATCCTCCACACTTCAAAGCCTTCTACTAAGCATTCACCAAGGCCTTTATAAAGACAAAAATTGCCATTCACTTTAGAAATTGCTATACATTGGTGTTGTACATCATCATCATTAACAATGTGATCCTCAATTTATACACTTAGAATATCCATTTTCTTATTGACATCCATTCATTTTACAAGTACTTGATGCATTGATTAATTGAAAACATTTTCTTTTTGGTTCCTAGGTATTTTAAGTGTTTCATATTATCATTTAAGCTGTTAGACTGCTAATTGCCTAAGCACTCTCAGTTTGCAATACAATGTGATGTTTTGATGGATTCATGTTAATTTTGACATTACCTGTAATGTAGGTAAAGTGTGACATCCATATTATTGCCGGTCAGAGTTAGAAAATGGTGGGTAGAACAGTTATTATGTGTTTGCTTGTATATTTGATCCTTTATTATGTTCTTCTTTTACGTAAGTCTTGTTTCCAACATCATGCCTTCTTAACTTGCTTTGTCCTTGTTGTTTGACATGTCTTCTCCTCTCCATTTGTTACCATTGCCCTTAAATCACCAACGGTGTAGGAATTACCGAAGGCTTTTCCATGTGTCGTGGCAACTTTGTTGAGATCTACAATGATGAAAATTAAGAAGGTATAATTGGAGTTAGATTTTAAGATGCATTAGATTGTAAATTTTACATATATAAAGAAGTTCAAGAATATGCTCAATTTAATGATTAGCTTATGCTTATAAAAATTCATCATCTTTAAAGGAATAGATACAATACAAAAACTCAAACTTCGCTTTAGACCGTTAAATTGGGATATTAACATTGTATTGAAAGTCCATATTGTAGATTAAGTAATCAAACAAGTTTGTTCTAAGGCAAAATGTTGATTTAGGCGGGTCTAGTTTTAGCTCCCCATAATCTTTTGGCAGGAATCCTCTAATAAGTTTTCGCTTACAGATTTTTTGCAGCTTTACAAGGGAGGTTACCATGAGTTTTTTTCTTTTTCTAAGACACGCATGCACGAAAATGCGCACACGCCCACACATGCAGGCATGCACGTGCGCGCGCGCGCGCAGATATAGGGAGAGGAGAAGAAGAAGAAGGGCTAAAGAGTTGTCTCTTCTTTGGTTTGCGACTCACGCGCTAGGAAGGCAAATGTTGCTCCTTATAATTTCCCTGTAACTTCCTTTAAGTTGGAGACATAAGTCTTCTTTATGTTAGCGGATGAGGATTCATAAAGCTAACCCCATATACGTGGGTGAAGGTATGCTCTCTATTGCTTTTTTAAGTTGCAAAGGCTATATGTTAGAAACTGAAAGCTTGCAGCAGTCCATTTCCTCAGCTGAAGGAGTCGATAACTAAGGAGCATCCCTGTCTCTCTTTTCTGTAACTGCAATCTGGCAGGAGTTTTTCTTGATTTAGTTCAAGTTTATGTTGTTTTAATTGTATGGAAGTTCTTTCACATCCTTATGGCACTCTATTTGTTCTTGCAGCCTTTTGGGATGCTGTTATAACATGTTTCTTACCGGATACAGCACATAACATTGTTGAATACATCGAAATAATATCGAAATTCTCAAAAGTGAAGTTCTTGAAGCTGTTCGGAACGGTTCTGCATTTAGTTACTTTTCAAGAGATCCCTGAAATTTACCATTTTTTCTCAAAATTTGATCTGTAAGCAAATGCAACTTTTTATCAATAGATTCTGTCTCATTTCTCTGCAATAAGTTCATTTTCTTATGGTATAAATAATTCAAACAACTTGTTGTATTAACAGGTCTGGATAAACTTGGTCCCTGCATCACTTTGCAGACTCATGGTCGGCTGACTTATGTAAATATTTATTTCCAAGGTCAAATAGATATATAATTGTTGATATTTTTACTTCATGAGATCTAATTTGCTCTCCTCTCACATCCAGGAGATGTTCATTGAACTCAGTTTGGAAGATCTGAAGAAGATTGCTCGCCATTATGGATTTGAAATGGAGTAGCTACAATTAATCTTTAAGGTAATGGCTTTTAGAAAGTTCCGGTAATTTATGTGTTTCCATGTATTTGTTCCATGAACCATGGATAGAGAAAATCATTAATCCGACGGCCTATACTGCAAATCTCAATCAATGATGCAAGTAAGCCTGTTATCTTGTTGGTTAGTTCCGCTCCACCTCATATAACAATTATTTTAATCTGGAGAACACCCATTTTTTGCTGACAGCTAAATCGAGAAAAGTTTAAGAACTAAAGCACATCAGCATGCTATATGATCATATGCAGTCAAAACGAAGCTCTCCTTATTCTGCTAAATCATAAAAAAGTTGGTAATAGTCTGGGTGCTATCGAGATCCTGAGCTTTTGTTTACGAAATTCTCCATGACCCTTGAGCTAGACTGTAGAGCTGACAGGAATTACATGCACTTAACCCCATCATGATGCCGAGCGCGCATGCATAAACTGAAGTTTATATCATGGAAGTTTAGATCAGCTATCGTGCAATGTTATTGTAAAGGGCAAATATCTCATTGCTGCATCTGGATTGCAGAATCCACATACTTTGCAGCCTCTTGGACAATGAAGAAGAAACCAGTGGAGCAAAGTTACTGTTCTTGGTGAGCTATGGGTGTGCCATTAGCATTATTTGTACAAGCAACTTACCACGTTAGAAGTCCTAGCTTTAATTATTGTATCTAATCATTGATGCAAGTTAGCCTTGGAAATGAAGTGGCAAAAAGGACTGATGGTGGACTAGTGGGATACATGAAAAACTATACTTATTTGGTCACTTTCAATGCTTTAACTTGGTATTCCATCGATCCATGTTCCTTTTTTCTTTAATTGTGAACTTGAAATATTGCAGGTTGTGAGTTCTATTCGGAGACGGTTCATTTGGTTAAAAAATCATGGTTAGATTTATTAAGACATTGTTCTCTACATATGTTTGTGGTTTAAAAAATCATCATACTTGAACATTATCTGTAATCACCGCAAGTCCATCATAAGGCGGCAGTGAACAGTATGTCAAGCAATGTTGCACAATGAAATCGCACACCTAAAAACAGAATTTATAAAAAGATTTATGCGGGACTGAACAGGGACTAGTTTAAAAGAAATCAGGGTGTGACCCCCTTCTTTCTAATTTTAAAATTAGTAAAATGATACTTTAGCCGCGGTTGTTTTGGGTCTTTTGGTAGGTTCACTAAAAAAAAAAAAAAAAAAAAATTCCACCTCAATAACGGTACAAATGAAAATGTTCTACCTTTCTTTTAGAGTAATCACCACAAAAGTGGACATATGTTTTCTGTAATTATGAAAATACTCTTATGTAATCTACAATAACTATAACTATTCCAAACCATCATTCTCGCCAATTTTTTTTTTTTTTTTGGCCTTTGGTGGTGGTGGTGGTTGGGAGCAAAGGTCAGGCCAACTACTAAAATTCCATGCTGCCATCGAGCGTCAAAGAAATGCTGTGACCAACCAATCCATCTGGTTGATCTCCTTTTAACGAAATAGAAAAAGATATGAAGCCCGGCAAAAACCCCCAGAAATTGAAAACCAGGTTCGCATCTGAACCACCCCCGGCCAAAAAGAAACACTAGTCACTGTAGAACGACGTGGTCCTCTTGCGAACAGGATTCCGGATCGGTTTCAACTCCGGTGGAAACAGAGTCAGCGGGTGACACATGGAGCCGGCCGGTCGCCAGTCATCGTTCAAAACTTGAAAAAGATGGAATAACATAGTTTGGTAGCCGGACGATACTGTCACAAGTCGTGCACAGATCTATCTTATTCCCCTAATGGATTTATGTTGGGCGTTTTTTTTTTGTCTTTGTGGGGCCATTCGAGCTGCTCCCGGCCTGTATGTACAGTGATCAAGGAATGGTGGCATGTGGATGAACCATGTGGTGGCGGCGAGACGGCATCGTCTTACTACATATTTTAGTATAATTTATCACAAGGGTAGCTTTTGAATGGTGAAGGAACCATATCGTCAACGGTAGACGCTAAACTTGTGATTTGACGAGCTTGGAAGTTGACGGGTAGCGGGTGGTTCCCATGCCCCAAACAAGCCCTGGATAAAAAAGACACGGAGCAGCTAGCGGCCTCCTAGTGTCGTAGTTTTATCCCCAGAAAGTACAATCCCCGTCCACAGACGCTTCAAAAAAACAATTACAAGGTGGCTGATAAACCCATCCACCTAGATTGTCCCATGAAGTAGAAAAGAAGCTGCAAATGAGTGGCCCAAAAAACTTGCACTTTAATAGATCATGCTAAAGCCACCAATCACAAAGCATGTCAAATGGCTACTTCAAGCAAATCACGATAATCACTGAAAAACTGGCATGAATATATCATGGTTGCTACTTCCACATTCCGGATTGTAATATTTAGTCCGAACTTTTACCAATCAGTTCAGGCAAGATTTGAGCTATTCCTAACTATTAACAGAACAAACATCCCGATCATATAGAATAAAAAATTAAAGGGTCAATATAAGCTCCCATTGAATTTTTTTTTTCCTTCCACTATCATTACAAAATCCCCATCACGAAAGATCGCCAACCAAATCCCCGAGTTCCTTGTGGAAAATATGGTCTACAACCCAACTCCAAAATAGTAGAGTTCCACTTCACATGAGAACCTGCCTGTCTTTGTACAGATGAACTAGACTCAGACAAATAGCATAACCAACTCATGAATGCCAGCTATTGCCTTCCAAATTCCAATCAGGTTCATCACATGAAGGCGATCCGTTATACAATGGAGTGCACAGAAAGTCTTAAAAGTGATGCTTGGGTACAGAGATCGGTCAAGGATCCCAAACATGGGAATAGGAGTATCTATACTGAAATCATTCATAGAATCCATAAAAATGGCCAGCCAAATCTTGCAGGCGATCTGCAAGAAAGAATTGCACAAAGGAAAAATAGGGATACACAAACCTCCTACTAGAACTGGCAAAGCTAGCAACATAATTAACAATAGGACAATCATAAAACCAAAATCATTTCAGGTATGAAATGGTGAATAGAGCCTCACCTTGCTAAATTGCAAGCCCTCGAGCTATTGAGCAAAAAAAATCAACTGGTCTTCCCAGAGATATTTGATGGAGGCAATGTCCCAAACACAATGTCCCATAGTTTAGAAGTTATCCCGAAACCCTTGTTCTGAACTCTGAAGTGGTGGCTCATATGATATAGCTGGTACACAAGCAATTTATTATTAGAATACCACAAAGATCGGAAACTGTTCGTGAGATTCTAAATTGTAAGTCATAATTCTTTTTACCTTGAGATTTCTAGCTGGATTTTTGGATGGCTGTCCATGGTGAAGATAATAGTGAGTGCAATCATACATAACATAACCCAAAAGACCACCTCCAAATAAGGCAGGAGCAGTGGATGGGGTTGCAAAAAGTTTAACCAGATTCCAGAACTGAAAGACAATGAATGTAAGATCAGTAGCTTTTAGTTACTAGTTAGACTTCTATATTTCAGGGATTGGTGTTAAAATGTCATGTTTCACATTGCTGCAAAAAAAATTGCCTGGTTAATTTGTTCCCCGGATCCTAATCAGTCTGTTATAAGCATCATCTTCAAATATTTCATAAAAATTTTGATCACATTTTTAAATCTGGAAGATCTAATATGATGCAGTCATGATTATGTGCATCAGTGACAAGGGACGTGCTTATAAACTCATGAAAAAGAAGAGTTTCTAATTCTTGCTACCCAGGTAAAGAGACTGGAATGTATTCACTTACCGGCACACAAAGAATAGCTGCAGCAGCAGGAGGGAAAACAAGGCGGAGTCCGTCCATAGGGTGCTTATGATGGCATCCATGTAGAAGATAATGTGCTGTATTTGCCCTGTAGAAAAAATTTCAAAATCTTTTTAACATATATCTTTAGTTCATTTTAGTAGGGCAAAGGAGATGAAACTGGGGCTATTAATTAAAAACTGTAGTGAAAATGAAACCTACCAGTAAGTTTTTGTTTTCGTGTGGAAAAGGAAGCGATGGATGGTATATTCAATCAGTGTCCACACAAAGACTCCAGTCCCAACCGTAAGGGCTACTTCAGGGACTGTATGGCCCATTCTCATAGACATGGTCACAAACCAGCAGACAACTGGCAGCCATATGGCTGGAATCGCCCACCATGCAGTGCGTGTTAGGAACTAATAGTTGGAAATACGGTGGTTAGAAGCCAGTACCAAATGAACCTCACTCATGTAAGACAATGCAATAATACCTCCAAGAAGTCATTTGCAAAAAACCGCGGACCTTCCTTGCTAACAATAGGTTGGTGAACCCATTCCTGGTAAGCTTCCCCAAGATGACCGACCTTTAAAGTTTGCAAGGAAACAAGCTTTTAATTAATCAATAAGCAGTTACAACTGAAGAGGTATAGTAAGGAAATAAGGTTCGGATTTTGGGATAGTATAGATGAACAGGAGTAGAATTTCCCAGTAAAGAAACTATAACTGTAAAATAAAAATAGAAGCATGATTTGCAATTGAGAAAAATATGGATGAGGTAAGGTTCAAACATGTTATATATGTTATATTATATAGGATCACAGCACAGGTTGCTAGATTTTTATGCATTTCTCATAGTTTGTAGTTGTTCATGTCTAAGGCTGCAAAAGGAATAGGTGTCCCAACACCAGTCCCAAGCCCAACCCAAAACATAAAATCATGGGTTGGATTGACTCTACATTGAGTTTGAGGTCAGATTTGGATCTTTCTTTTCTCTGACCCAACCCAGATTCCATCCTATCTTGCATGATAAAACAGACCCTATTAGTTTAGTTGGCTAACAAATCCTGCACAGCCCAGTTATAACCCTACCACCAAGCCATATATTCTAATATCTATACAGTTAAATACACAGTCAATTTGTGTTATGCTAAAATGAGGTTGACACTTAAAACTATATCAAACTATTACTATTATCACTGAGGGATTGACTTGATTATTGCTCCTCAGTAGACTAAAGATGGAACAGCAATATTGGTAATAACTTATATAGTAGACTACCTTATTTATTGCAAATTATATCAATATTCAGTTATAATGCAAAATGCTCTGATTGGTTATATAAGATACATAGTTGCACTGCACATAATTTTTTTTCCTTATACCTACAGGAGGTTTGTAATAGAATCTCATCAATAATTGTTGTCAACTATAAGTTATTTGCCAAAAAGCTAAAAATCCTAAAACAATCTTGATCAAGCTCCAAAAATATGGGGCGGGGCTTGGATCTAGACTGACCTGACCCAACATATTATCCCTATTAGATTTTTAAAATCGAACAATCATGCTGAAGCAACCCAATATATAAGCTGCTCGGGTTGGGTCTAGATATTAAACCTAGATCTAAATAAGACTAGATTGAATTTAGCAAATCCCCAATCCAACCAAACCCATTCTTAGTCAAAACATCGTAGCAGGGAAGATGGGATCATTCTCTTAAATCATCAGTTCAACAATAGCTGAAAAGCAAGAACATGCTACAGCAAGATTTTATCTTTATCCTTGTCTTGATATTATAATAATATTGCTAAGAAAAACAGTCGAAGATATCGGAACGGAAATGCCATTTAAGGTGAAAGAATAAAGATGATTACAAGTTTTATTTACCTGAAAGACAAGAGGCTTACTCAAGTCTACTGTGAACTCCTGTGCAACCATTTTGGGCACTTTAAATACACTGCAATAGTAGAAAACAGCATGAAGAAACTGTTGCGCAGAAAATCAAACGAGATAAAACAAGAAGCATAAAACAACAAGTCCCAAAAAGTCAAATGAAGACAAGCAAGGAGCATGAAGCAAAAAGTGAGAAAAGTGTGAACTATCATGTATAACTTCAGCCACATTTCCCATATATCCTTATTATAAGGCAGGGAAGTTCAAAAACAGGACGTCATTACTAAAGGAAGGTACAACTAATCACTTTTTGAAGAAAAGCATATAGCTCAAAGGTTTTGTAAGGTCATCGATCACTAAACCCAAGGATACAAAACCCACAAATCCAGCAGTTTTCTTTTGAATGCACTAGAATACGTAATGCACTTTAGAAAGCAACCACTCAGGCATGAAAAAGGGAAGCCTGGAAAAGGTAGTTTGCTGCTGTGGGGCCTTTCGCCAGTGCCAGGTCAATACAAAAATCAAAAATTAACCTAAAATGAAGTGAGCAAACAATCCAAACACCTCAATTGACATAAAAGCAAAATTTCAATTTAATCACCCCTAATCTCATAGAAAAATCCTAGACTTCAAGCAAATGAACACATCTTACATTTTCAGATCATCAAACTTTCCCTTCAAGTGTGATACAGGCTAAAATACATATCCAACACAATGTAAGGCAGACCTTCACTCAATTCATACCCATTTTTCTGACAAGAAAATAGACTCCTACTTGGTAGCAAAAAGGGGGGAAAGAAATCTTGATGCACCAATCATACAAAATTCTAATATTTGCTCAACGGCACTAGCAGCTCATATCGAAATCACAAACCAAAAATTCCTAAACACCAAAAAAAGGCTAAATAAATCTCCAGTTAAGAGAACAAAAACCTGGTCCAATTTTTGGCCCGAAAGAACTCATAATAAGATGGACAATGAAGTGATAAAAATTCGATCTTTTTTATGCTAAGCTCATCATCTTCCAAATACCCAACAATGCGGCTACTAAAACCCTTTTCAAAACCAAATCAACACATTCGAGACATTTAAAGAACAAAACTCCACGAGAAAAACAGCGAAAAACGACAGATCTACGAACCACAGTTCCATATGAAAACTAAAGAGACGGCAAGGAACGAACCTGAGGAATTCCGCACGATCTGGAAACCTAGAAGTCGCCTCCGCCGACGGCCGCTCTTCTTCTACGGGTGCACAGCGCGCTCGGGGAAGATAAAGAAGGAGAGAGAGAGAGAAATGGGCGAGTTTATTCCCTCCTTTAGCCTAATTTTTCCGCCAATTTCGGTGGCTCGGTGTGGCCATCTCAGGGAACGAGTCCTTGCCGTCAACTTTAGACGGAATATTCGGGTGCCAGCTCGGCAGCCATCGGAATTTAGCGGGCGCCGGCAAAGCATTCAGAATCTAATGCCGTTAGATTCCGTACGCTAGTCCACCAATATCTTTTTATAAGATATTGTCATAAAATCTCCGGATAAATTAGAAAGTTTTTTTAAGGTAGTTTTGAAAGTTAATATAATATTTTTATAAGGGGAAAATTGACTAAAGGAGGTCTAAGGTCGTTTCCATTTTGATCCGACCATACCAACTTTGATTCAGACCACGTCGAGAGAGGGAAGGCTTTGAAGATGGAAAGGTGGCCCGTGCTCTGCTGGAGATGATTAGCTATCCGTGATGGAATAGGCTTAGGACAAGGAAGGCGTGATTTTTTTTTTTAGGCTAAGATGGAGTATCATACAAATTTAGTATAAATATATTCAAAAAAATTTAAAAAAAAATATATTATGAAGAGATCCAAAAGCAATCCCTTGACTGGTCAACAAAACATCATAGTGATTGCAACAAAAGATGCGATTTAATTCGCAACACTATTTGCCTCCTTATAAATATGCTGAATATCTACAAATGTAGTCCTCTCGGTGGTCTCTAGATATCAGCTAGTAATAGATGATCAGTAGAGCCCTCTCTCAGATGGTCCCACATCCAGCTCACAACCATGGCCGAGTCATCCTCAATAATAATTGAGTTTGAGTTAGACTCACAAAGATGATACCAACCCAGGCCGTCCACAACTTCGGTCCTAAGATAGTAGGCTAAAAAAAGTGACTACCACCAGGAGCTGGCAATGGATCAAATATGGATCGGATTGGCTCATACCCATACCCACCTCGGGTTAGATCGGATTGGATCAAGTAGAGATGCGGATCGGATCGAGTCGAATATATAAGAGAGATTGATCGAATTAGATCGAATCGGATACATATAAATAATATAAAATCATCATAATTTTGAATGAGGGATATGTATTAAGATTATCTTGGATCAGATTTAGATCGGAGCATACCATTACCTGTACCCAATCCAAATCTATTTCGGATATTTTTTTAGAATCCATACTTGCTCCGGATTTCAATCGAGTCGGATAAAACCCATCCCATTTGGGTCGGATTGGATCGAGTATCCAGTGGATCGGATAAAATTGCCATCCTTAGTAGCAATAGGTTTGGAATCCGATTTGTGGACAACAAAACCAGCTCTACCACTACTAGCAACTAAACTACCATTAAAATTGACCTTGAGGTAGATCAGGGGTAGGGACTCCTAGGTGATAAAGATCAGTCGGGATGCTGCATGAGCAGAAGGGAGCCCCAAATATCCGATAATCTCATGGTTAGATCTGTTGATTTTAGATGGATAAACTTAAAATCAAACTCAAAGCTCTTTCCAGGATAAATCTATCCAGATCTCTCTTTATATTGAACACCAAACTATTCCTGGATAATCAGATGTCATAGGCAATATAAATAGCTTGAACACCACCCTACCTAGATGTCTTAGACTACATGTTTTGTCTCAGGAGACCAAAGAATACCACTATTGATGACTCGAACTGGTCACAACCCAAGATAAATCCTGCCATCTACCAAATCTACCTAGCTCTAGGGCACAAAAGTAGTGCATGACCCACCATCTCCTCCTCCAACCAGCATAATGGATATGTGAGCAGAAGGTCAACCCCTCTACCCCTCAAAATCATCGTGGTCGGGAGGTGATCGTAAGCCACCTTCCATAGAAACAAGCTTATCCTCGGATGCATCTCAAATCTCTAGATTCACATGCCATCAAAACACCTGACTGGTTCTCTTCGATGCATGTCATAGAGATCTACAGCCCTCACCCTCAAGCTATAGGCGGAACTCAAAGCCCTAACATCATGACTGCCATGAAAGGAAACTATCAGGGATAACACTTTTTGCTATAGTGATTCCAAAGAGTCGAGTAACCCCATCCACATTCTAGCCCTTGCCATCTCAGCTAAATAAATCGTAGATCCACATGGACTCCCCAGCTCCACACTGATGAATGTAGGCCATCTACTCAACGGGAGGTCGAGAAGCCAGGAATCATTAAAATCCATTATCTGACCATCCCCAACCAACCATCTCACTCAAGCCAATACCTCAAAAGTGCTGCTGCAATCTCCCTCCATATAAATGAATAGCTCTGACTCACATAAATGTCTGTGCCAAAGATCCATGAGCCATATGTAGCCCTCATTACCAAACTCCACAAACTCTTTGATCACAAAAGGAACATAGTAGCATACCTAGCCTGCAAGGCCTCCCATCTCATCACCAATGACTAAATATTGAGACCTCCATCCATGTCGGCTGATAGACTATATCCCACACCACCAAATATACCCCACCAATACACTCGTGCAAGCTCCAAATGAAACTCTTGAAGTATTGCTCAAGCTTCGCTAGATAGATCTTCAGCATAATAGTGTTCGACAAAAGGTAACAAGTATCGAGTTGAGGATAGATCTGACCAGAGTCACCCTACCCATCATGGATAGAGCTCTAGGTTGCTAGCTCTCGATTTGCTCCTAGACCATCTGCACCACTCCCGAACAATCAACCCTCCTTGGTTGGCAGCCATGATGAGAAACCCCAGAGAGTGCCAAGTGCTGCTCTACTCTATTATCTCTAATCTATCCCTAATCACTTGTCTCAACTAGGCCTTCATTCTTGGAATGAACATGATGGCAGACTCGCCAAGATTCACCTTCTCACCCAAGGTAAGATAATAACCCTCTATGATGCTCATGAAGTAGACTACATTTCGGATAGTTGCCTAGCCCATCAACAAGCAGTCATTTGTAAATAACAAATGTGAAATTGGCTGGGCCTTAGGAGCATGCAAATAGGGATCAAAACTTGGCCTTTGGGAGACAGCTCGTGGAGCTTGGGATAGAGCATTAGCACAAATGATATAAAGACAGGACAAAAGAGGACAACCTTGGCAAAGCCCTACTATTGACCGGAAGAAATCCATGGGGATCTCATTCATCAAAATAATGAAGGTTGGTCCATAAATACATACCATGATCCAGCTAATCCATCGATTATGGAAACCAAAATTAGTGAGAGCCTCCTTCAGAAAGTGTTAGCTCATATGATCGTGAGCTCTTTCTATATCAAGCTTGACAACCATAAGACTACGTGGATTGATGCTCTACGAAGATTGTGCATAAGCTCCTACGCCAACAAAATATTATCGATGATATTACTTCAACCATTGACAAAATATCCATGCTCTTTGTGTTGGGCAAATGAGGTGGAGAAAAATAGGCTTCACTCTTTTGACCATCAGTTTGGTACAAATTTTATACAGGATAGTGCACAAGTTGATAGGTCTATAATAACTCGGATAAGATGCATCCTATCTCAGGTAGGAAAGTAACATACGTCCTCTTCTATGCAACCGACATCCCACCTATAGGAAAAACTCCTATAATATAAAAATGATACATTTCTTGGATTGTTAATGGTGGTTGGTGCCGTCAGTCATCTGCTCTTGGTGCAGTCTAGTGATCAATATTCCCATGCATAGGGATTGGAAGTCGACGACTCCATGTAATAAAGTAAGAAGCTTCAGAGAAAAGATCGGATCATTTAATTAAAATCTAACACCAAGTTTACCTTAAATCTAACAAAAATAAGCTAGACTGAAAACTCTTCATCTTTTATAAACTATTAATAGAATTTACTAACTTTCAGAAGCAGAAATTTCATGCATTCAACAGGAAAAAGAATACCAGTACAAGGAATAGCAAAAGTTAATTGTATTAAGTGCTATCACCAAAATTATACATATATTGCATTTATCACCTTAGCTATTATTAAATTATGCATACGAAATTAGTCTGTGTAGATCTTCTTCTTAAAAAAAAGGTTCATCATATGTAAATCACCCAACCAAACCTGAAGAAACCTTTAATGGTCTCAGACCATTTGGCAAAATCAAGGAAGTTTTTTTTTTTGGTAAAAAAAAAAAAAATCAAGGAAGTTAATTGGTGATGGGTGCTACCACTATGAAAGAAGAGTAGACCAACATGCAAAAAGAAACCGGATGGAGTTCTACCATTTTTCCTGGGTACAAAAACCTTTGAGCTGAGAGGCATTCTGAAGTAGTCATCGCAGGAAGTGCACTCTAAGGGTCAAGAAGGTTCAGACTTGCGTTGCAAAGACATACAGGGGAACTTAACATGACAATTGTCCCCACCAACTACGTTGTCAGATACGGAGAAGACCACACATTGTATGTGATTTTTAACAAGCGACCAAGACAAAATTGTTGAAGAACAAAGGAGGAAAGCCGTCCGGGAGCTTTGTCCTCCGCCATGGACGAGGTCACCCACCTAACCTTCTCGGCCAATACTTGATCAGCCTGGTGTTCTCCTCCTGACTAACCTAGCTAGTGGGAGGTGGGGCAACAAAAGAATCAACCCCACCTAAGGTTGCTGTCCACCACATCCTGAAGAAGCAAAGAACCTCTTGCCTGACATCCTCCTTGCCATCCAACCACTGACCACTACTGTCCTTCACTGCTTGAATTTGATTCTTGTGCCTCCTGATAATTGTGGCCTGGTGAAAAAACTTGGCATTCCCATCTCGCTCTCTAATCCATTGAACTTTTGTCTTAATAAAATCTCCTGCTGCCTTAAGAGTAAGTGACGCTCAGTCAATCTCTTGTAGAGCTCCGCTAGATCGCTACCAGGCAATCCACCCTCCTGGTCCTCTTTCTTTTGGAGCTCAAAAATAGCTACCTCAGCAGCCTCCAATCCAACCTTTACCTGGTTCCACCACCTCAGCCTCCATCTCGTCAGCTCCAATCTTCGAATCATCTGATACCTCATTCACTATGCACCAGAGCCTCCAAACCTCCTGGATAATGTCCTGTTGAGGAAAACGCTTCGAATTCTTCCATAATAAGCCCACAGCAAGATCCAGGACAATGAACGAAGTTCAACGAGTTTAAGAACACCCCAATCAAAATCCAGATGGTGAAAATACGCATGAAGAAGCACACAGAGCTATCGGATGGGACTCATGGATCGGCGTAGGATGGAGCAGGCCGCATGGGCCAACTAGGCCCTGTGCGCGGGCACATGACCATGGCCTAGTGCACGCATGTTGGGCCCACCCTCTTGCGGGGCCCAAGTCGGGCATGCATTGGCACGGCCCAAGCCCAGGCGGGTGTGCACACTAGCATGGCCCAGGCCTAGGCCCGACGCATGCGCCGCACAGCCTAGGCCCAGCTAGTGATGCTGGGGCTGGTTCGGGCGCTCAGGCGGCGATAGTGCACCACGTGTGCATGGAGATGTGCACAGCATAGGCAACAGCGTGTGGGCACGCGCACGGGAGTGTTTGCACGGGGTCTACGACCCTTTACCCATGGACTAGGCTCTTTCACGGGGTCCAGGGACAAAATTGCGCGATCTAGCAACCAAGGAGAGCTGTGGTCGCGATCTGACGGGCTAGGGCTTGTTAGATTTGTAACCGAAGAGTCATCTCCAAGCTGGATATGGACTGAAGCCTTTAAAAGGCCTAGAGCAGTCTGAGAGATGCTGTGTGGTGGTGTAGTGGTTGTTTTTGGTGAGATCTGAGATGGCAGAGAGCAGAAGAAGAGCACCAGCAGACAACAAAAGTAGGGACTTTGGGCAAACAGCTAGACAGTGGACTGCAGTCATTTCAGGAGGTCTCCAAGAAAGGGTTTGATAAGGATAGCTTCTCGTTGAGAGGATTGTATATGCGAGTTGAAAGTAGATAATCTCTTCTTGTATTTATTTATTTTTTTATAGTGAAGCTTTGCATACCCCATGGAGGTGAGCTTTTAGGCTAATTCACGAACTTGGTTGTCCTTTCTTTTATTTTCTTCTTTCTTTCTGCCATAATATTTTGGTACAAGATTCTCATTAATTAGTATCAGAGTGAGTTGATATCATAACAAATTGATATCAGAGCTAGGCGGTATCAGAGCATAGATTACAGCAGTAGTGATAAAAATTGAAGAATATGGATAAGATAAGCACAATCAAGATGGAGATTAATAGATTTGATGGAAAGAATAATTTCTTCTTATGACAAGCAAGGATAAAAAATGTTCTCATCTAACATAGATTGATCGATACTCTCTTGTACGATGAGATGCCAGATACCATGGAGGTGAAGGATTGAAGGCGGATTCAGATGTAGATAGTAAGCATGATCCACTTGTACCTAGCGGATGATGTCGTGATCTATGTACTTGACGAGACTTTTCTGATGGTGCTATGGTCGAAGCTCAAGGAGTTGTACATGGCAAAGTTACTCACCAACATGTTATCCCTTTGCAGGTAGTTTTACCAGCTATGGACGAGCGAAGGCAGAAGTATCTATCCAACTTTCAGAAGATCCTTACCGACCTCCTCATTATTGATGAAAAAGTTGAGAAAAAGATTCAGGCGTTGGCCTTACTATAATCGCTTTTATCTTCTTTCGAGTTTTTGGTGACTACTCTTCTTGTAGATAAGAATACTATTAAGATGAAAGAGGTGACTTGTTTACTATGCTAGAACAAGATTTTCAAGCGGAAGAATCAAGTCTCAAGTTCAGATGATAACTCAGCCCTGATGATGACTGGAGATGATGGCGGCAAAAAATGGAGCGGTAGAAGATCATGAGATAGGCGATCCAAGTCCAAGATGAGGGACCAGAGCAAGATCAGGTGCTACTAGTACGACGAGTTGGGACATCGAGTCAAGAATTATCCATAACTCAAAGATTGGATATATGTTGCTGTGATGATGGCCAGTAGCGATACAGAAGACAGTGACGATATTCTTCTAGTAACTGATAAGGTATCTACTTTTTTCTCCTAGTGAATTATGATTCTACTTATTTTCATCATGTATGTTATAGAGAAAAGCTATTTGACTTTCTAGAGATCAATGAGGACACTATATTCCTGCCAGACTAATCGAGCTATGAGATCAAGGATAACAAGATGGTCAGCATGAAGCTTCATGGTGGAACAATAAAGAAGTTGGGTGAGATATGATACATATATAGTTTTAAGAAGAATCTAATCTCACTGAATAGACTGGATTTGATCGGCTTTAGATGAAAAGCTGATGGAGAAATCCTAAAGATCATGCATGGTAGTAGGATGGTGTTAAGAGGAAGAAAGTATGAAAGATACTACCTCATGACGAGGAGCTCAGTGCGAGGTGGAGATGGATCGGGCACAAGATGGAAGACTCGGGAGGACAACATGCGACATCGCAAGATAAACTTTTTATTGCTGCAGGAGGCTACCCCGAGCAAGTCTTAGGTCAGGAGGATCACAGCAGTCGACGGAGATGGGATCAAGCAACCTAGCTCGACTCCTATGTTTGTCCATCTATGATCATTAGGCGATTGCCTTAGGACATGAGGATGCGAGACGAGCTCTCAGATAGTTGGAGATCGAATATCGAGTTGAGATGGAGATTGTTGATGAAATTATCTTAAATTCTTCCATAATAAGCCTACAGCGAGGTCAAGGATGATGAATGTAGTCCAATGAGTCAAAGAACACCATAATTAAAGTCTAGATAGTGAAAATACACATAAAGGAGTACGCAGAGTTATTGGATAGGACTCATGGATCCGCACTGGATGGAGTAGGCCGTGCAGCCTAGCCAGGCCCTACGTGCGGGCGCGTCCCAGCTCGTCGGCATGCTCTCTCGCGTAACCCAGGTCGGGCGCGTGCTAGCGCGGCCCAGGCCTAGGTGGCTGCATATGCTAGCGCGGCATAGGCCTAGGCCGAGCATGCGCGCCATGCAGCCTAGGCTTAGGTGGTGACACTGGGGGTTGGTTTGGGCACTTAAGCAGTGACAGCGCACCACGTGCGCATGGAGATGCGCACAACGTGGGTGATAGGGCACGGGCACATGCACGGGAGTGTCTCCACGAGGTCTACGGCTCTTTACCTATAGATCGAGCTCTTTCATAGGGTCCAGGGATAAAATTGCACGATCTAGTGGCCAGGGAGAGCTGCGATCATGATCTGACGGGCGAGGGCTTGTTAGATTTGTAATCGGAGAGTCATCTCTGAGCTGGATACGAATTGAAGCATTTAAAAAGCCTGGAGTAGTCTGAGAGACGTTGTGTGGTGGCTTGACGGTTGTTTTTAGTGAGATCTGAGACGACAGAGAGTAGAAGAAGAGCGCCATCTGATAGCAGGAGTAGGGGCTTCGGGCAAATAGCTAAGTAGCGGACTGTAGTTGTTTTAGAGGATCTCCAAGAGAGAATTTGGTAAGGGTAGTTTCTCATTGAGAGGATTGTATACGTGAGTTGAGAGTGGATAATCTCCCCTTGTATCTATTTTTTTTTCATAGTGAAGCTTTGCATGCCCCATGAAGGCGAGTCTTTATGCTAATCCACCTACTTGGTTGTTCTTTTTTTTATTTCTTCTTTCTTTCTACCATAATATTTTGGTATAAAATCCTTATCAATTGGTATCAGAGTGAGTTGATACCACAACATGTCCCAAGATCAAGAGTAGGACAGCCAGAACTTTTTGAATCAAAAAAGACTATAGAAGGAGAGATGGGCCACTATTGAGATCAATATAGGATAGTGATTCGAAGCAATCTTCGATAAGTGCTGCACCTAATGACTAGGGTATATATGAATCCAACTAGCCATCATAAAGGCTCTCCCCAACTAATGAAGAGATCTTGGTGGGCTTGCTACATATAAAATTAAGCATAATTTTGCAAAGAAATACCCTACTTATTTCTCGAGAAGAGATGAGAAACATGCTTAATATTATTTGATTGAATAGTTGCCTCAACTCTCTGTTGTTTGAAGAAAACCTCCCCTTCAATTGATCTTTCTTCATGAAAAGCAGATATGAGATAACAAATCAAATCTTTTCCTAAGATTTCGAATAGTTATCCTAAATTCAAATTGATCATCATGACAAGAATTCAGACTATTAGCGATGGTGAAATACCATCGCTAATAATCCTTCAACCATCGCTGATAGATCCACTGTCGTTAATACCGTGTAAAAATCAATCTAAAAAATTCTTGTTGCTAATTGCTATTATTAGCGATGGTAATAATCACCGTTGCTAATAAAATATTAGAGATGATTTTAGAGATGAAATAATTCCATCGCTACTTATTTTTTAATATTAATTTTTTAAAAAAATTAAAAAATATTAGCAATGATATTATCATTGCTAATACTATCGCTAATTATTATTAGCGACCAATGATACCATCACTGATGTTGTCTCTAATTTTTTTAATTTTTAAATAAAATAAAAAAATATTTTAAGAAATATTATTAATGGTAATTTAGTCTCTAATGCTATTAGCGATGGAACTGTTGTCACTAATATCGATGCTAATAGTTAAGTTTATTTTTTTTAAAAAATTAATAGTAATATTTTTTTAAATTTATTTTAATTAATTATAATGAATTATAGTTTTTAATATCTATTATAATTAAAATTTAAAGATAATATGACAATCAAAAATTAAAAATTAATTATATTATATTAAAAATAAAAATTATATAATTTTTTATAAGTAATATAAAAAATATAATATATAAAAAAAAATTAGGTCTGATCCTCATAGACATCCACCTCTTCCTCCTACTCCTTTCTAGCAGCTAGTAGATGAGAGCTGGATGTCCCAGAATCTTGTAATGAAAAAAATAAAATAATATTAGTAAGTTTCAATATGGAGACATATTTTTTATACTTAATATTTTATTATCATAAAAAAGGGAGAGATTGTTGACCCTCTATGTAATTTTGATGATGACCAAATATTAAAGTACATGATTACTGATACATCTTTTCTTTAAGTATTCTTCAGATCAGAAAAAAGAGAGCTCTTTGACCAAAACAAGCAAGAAATCAAATGCAATTCAAATTAGGATCAAAAGAGCAATGTTTGGTGATAAATTTTTAATGAAAATGGCCTTAGAGCATTTTTAAGGCATCTCCAAGAATTTTTAAGACATCTCCTGGCAGTTGGCATGTTGACATAGGGTGCTGGCACAATTTCGAGAGGACTCAAGACAAGCTCGAGTCATTTCAATCTCAGAAGATAGAAACATCATTTCTGTGCACTGAAATCACGATGACTCGAAATAATCTTGAGTATCGAAGTCAAGTAAGACGTCTCCATCAAAAATTGAGAGAACTTGATCTTAGGGGGCAAATTTTTCTAGAGAGCTATGGCACCTGAGAATGAAACATCCCGTTATCAAATCGAGAGGACTCAAAGTCAAGCGAGACATCTCGAGACAAACCAAGAAGTCTCGAAACATGGCGACATCCTTCAATGGACAATTTTAGACTTTTTTTTCCATCTCCAATGGCTAGTTCTCACCTCTAATGTTCAGATTTAGGCTTTTTTTGGACTCTAATCATTTCAAGCATAGTGACAATGGTCCAGATATAAAAAAGAAGAAGTAATACCTTTTGAATAAAAGAAAAATGAGAGAAAAAAAAGAACACCCAATTTTCATGAGCAGACCTTCTCAAATCAAGCTTTCTCTGAAGCATTAAAGCAACCTCAAGAGTAATAACTCTAAGCAATTAAGGAGGCAATCATCAAATTTTATCGATAACATCTCAGCTCATTTAAGGAGCTTTCCATGTTGTAATCTCTGAATTTGTTTCCTCTTATATTTGGTTTCGACAGGGGCTGAAACTAAGTGATTGATTTTGTGCAATCCATTTATTGGATTGTACTACTTTGATTAAGGCTTGTAAAGATTGTAGTTGGTGAACCTAAAAAAAAACCAACTAGATTTTGGGATAGTGAATTCAAAAAAACTATCTAGCTATAATCTTGAGGTATTATAGTAAAATTCTTAAAAGGATTGCTTGGGGAGTGGACGTAGGTATTGGGAGTGTATTGAACCACTATAAAAGCCTTAGTTTGTATGTGTGCTTGCCTTTACTTTTCTTGCTCTCACTGCTCACTCACTCTGCATTTAAGTAGTTATCTCTATACATTTTTGCTTTAAAGTTTTAAAATCCAATTCATCCCTTCTTTTGGATTGTCTAGCTGGGCAACAACCTTTTGCAAGTTGGGATCTTCAACTTGCTAATCCGAGGCTAAGGTCGTTGCTTCAAACTGCACACATATCTAGCCACTATAGAAAATCTACATGAAGCCTTGATCGTTGATCCAAAGTCTAGCGACTGAAACTTAGCATAGTATGCTAGTACTGTGCTGATCCTTCTTTGATGACTAATCAAAAATCTTCTTCTTCAAAACTTGGATTTTCAATAATCAGAGGAGATGTAGAGGATTTGGGAGAGAAAACACTCTTCTAAAATCTCATAAAATAGAGGAAGAAGAGATTAAAAGAATTCTTGAAGAAGAACCCTTTCTTCTCCTTTCTTTTCCTCTCACCAGGACATAATGGTTTGTGTCTTAACAAAGCACCACACCCAAATCCTTCTTGCACCCAACCTTCCCACATCCCAAAATTTTTCTCTTAGGTCTAATCTCTATAGAAATCTCATGCTCTAACTTCCTTTAAATAGAGAGTTATGGCAGAGTCTTTGTCTAGGTCGAATACCTAGAAAAGCATGTCTAAATTGAGCAAGGATTGGGGCATCCAACTCTTGGGCACCCCCTCTTTTTTTTGCATAGACTCCAAGGAATATGCACACAAAAGTTTTCTATTTTTCATAAAAAAATCAAAGGAAAATCAAGTGCTTTGGTGCTTCAAAGAGATAAGGAAAGATGATGTATCAAACTCTATCCAATAGAGTCCTAGGTCAAAATAACTTATTTGTTTTAATCTATTCTACAACTAATTTCCTTCTAAAATAGTGGGAGGCATGAAAAGGGCATGAAAACTCTCTGAAAATAAATTTTCTCAAAAAAATCTAAGGAAATTGGCGTAGAGGGGCGTGGAAAGCAAGGTGGTGCAAGATGAAGAAATCCTAGTCACACTAGGACTTTTAGTTTTGACTTGGTCCAACTTATTATGTAAACCCAATTAAATTAAAAGTAATGCAATCCAATTAGAGGTGATCTTAGTTTAACTAAGAGACTAATTAAATTAGATTAAACTAAATTTAATCTAGTTTAATTTTTAATCAAATAGAAAATTGGGTGCATACAAGTTCTAATTGAACAGAAATTTGTTCTTTCTTGCAATTGAGTTATCCAATAAACCAATTAGACTTAATTTAATCAAGTCTAAACCATATTTAATTAAATCTTATTCAATTAGACTCGATCTCAATCTTTTGATTTAATCAAATTAAGCTAATTAGCAATCCAATTGCTAATCGATCCTCCAGCAATATTTGCACTAGGTCAAACATCAATCATATTGATTATTTGACCTTAGAATGATTCTAAATCATTGATCAACTATCCAATTAGATCGAAATCTCTTATTTGTATGATCTTATAAGTTCAAACCAAAGCTGGTAGTATAGAAACAAAAATCTATATCAATCGAAGTGACCATCTAGTAATGATACCTGACATCCGGATAGGTCGAATGTGTAAAGCAATACTCTTAGAACTCATATGGATATAGTTTTCATATAATTCATCCTCTTGACCTTAATGCTCAAGGGATAACTCAGAGTTTAACTGTCAACCCTGATTAGAGCATCCATATTATATTTCAAAATACCAAATCTATCTCATGGATTATCTTGGCCAAGATTTTGCTAAATTAAAATATAGTGATGCATTTACTCCAAACACTTAGAGTGGTCAATTCCATCTTGATCATTCACCGACTTCACAAGTACTTAACTATACCTAAAAATCTTTCATCATTAAATTAAAAATTTAGGTTGTCTGGCACTAAAGTATAATGAGTTGCTTGCAAGCCACTGTGGTGATCACAGGTCTAAGGGATACTTATATCCATATCCCATCAGAGCAATTTTCAATAGCAAAATACTCTAAAGTTGGTTACGTTCGATGATAATGTATCCTTACATCTCACCTGTATGCCATACTAGTATCTCTACACTTCTTGGTTAAGAGAACAACCAATCTACATGGTATATAATGATCCATACTCGATAAACGTTGTTGTCCTAATTAACAACGTATCATTTGATCACGAACAGTTTAAGGACTAATTGATAAATCTTCTCTTTATCGAAATTAAATAGTCCTAACAACTTCATTACAATATGAATTTTATTAGAAGATGTAGATTTTATGATAAAAAAGCTACAATATAATTTTATTCAATCATTTATAATTATAAAATAGCATAACCATCAATGGATTGATGATTGACTTTGGAACATAATTTTCAACAGGAAGTTTCTGCTTTGGAGCAAAGATCCACAAAAGTAATCGCTATTTTAGATAATCAAATACATAAATCTAGTGCTAAATGGCAAAATGCCTTGGTTGGAAAATTTATGGGGTGGGGATTTCCAATTGATTTTATTCAAAAGAAAATGAAGCTAAGATGGAATTTGGAGGCAGAACTCTAAGTCTCTTCCTTATCGGTAGTTCTTTTTTTCCACTGCCCATTGGTGGAAGCCAAGGTAATGATTTTGGAGTGAGGACTATTGTCACTTGCTGGACAGCTCTTAGCTCTAGAGAGTTGGCATCCAACATTCCAATCGAGCCAAGATACAGTCACTTAAGCTTAGGTTTGGCTTCATCTACCAAACCTTCCTTTCTAGCTGTGGGATAAAGAAATCATCCTAAACATTGCCTCAACGGTAGGTACTCCCCTATTCTTAGATGACTAGATAGAAACTTCCATCCATATGGAGGTTTCAAGGGTTTGTGTCTTGCTTAACATTACAAAGACCATCTATCTAGGAGTTAAGGTTAGAGTTAAAAATTTTCTTATATGGCAATAATTTATGTTGAGAAAAATATCTCAAATTCTCCCATACTAAGCCCACAACAAGATCTAGGATGATGAATGGAGTCCAACGAGCCCAAGAATAATCCAAATGGAGTCCATATGGAGAAGATACGCATAAAAAAAGATCAGAGTGGGGTAGACAGCCCTCGGGCCCACCAGAGGGGGCCCATCGACGGCACCAGATGGTGGTGGTGCAGCCCAAACTGGTTGCGCACTAGGTCGGCTGGGCGTGTCAGCGCGTGCGGGGGGCATGCATGGGCTGCACAAGCGCCCAGCCCATGTGGTGGAGCATGGTCCACCATGGACCATCGGCTCATGGGCACCCACATGGACCCCCAACTCGTTTCTCTTTCTATTTCGCACGATCCATGGCACTATTCCATGGACTGGTCGCAATTGGATGGCTTAGAGTGGAGCCGATCATGATCGAATGGCTGGGATTCGATCTGGCCTTGATCTAACATGATAGCCCTCTTCTTTATGCGATCCGATGGCTGGGAGGGCTCCCAGTCATGATCTAATGATTCAAGATCAATCCGAGCCTGATCAGGACTACTATTGCATGATCCGACAGCCCAAGAGGGAGCTGGTCATGATCAAACGATCCAAATACGATCTCGAGTATGTTTAGAACTGTATTTCCTACTGGAATACTATTTTTGAGTTTCTGAAGTTTATATAACTCTGATTGACGAACCATTTATGGTGTTGAAAAGCTGGCAATGTCTCGAAGGTATTAAGAGGCTTCTTGAAAGATTTTAGAAAGTTTTTATAAAAATTTTAGAGCTTCTTATTGAAAGACTCTTGTACAAGGGTTGAGTGGTAAGCTCCTCTTGTATTGTTTGATTTTCTTTCTCATAGTGAAGCTTTGCATGCCCCATGAAGGTGAGCTCTTGGGCTGATCCACATACTTGATTATTTTTTTTATTTTATTTTATTTTTTCTATCCCAATATGCTGGTACTGGATCTTTAATAAGTGGTATCAGAGTAGCTGATATCCCAATAATTCACTTATGAAGAACTGCCAGAGATATGCTATTTTTGTGAGAGAATAGGTCTCACTGTACAATCTTGTGGCTTTGGATCTAAAGATGAACTAAACACCAAACTAATATTTGGACATTGGATTTGAGCTGTTAGGGTGCCAGTCGAGCCATCCTCTATACAAGAAAGTAGCAAGCCAAGTGCCTCTTCTGCTGGTGGATCTTTTTCCCCCATATGGACACTCCTGAAGAAAATAGCCAAGAGATCTCCAACAAAACCTCGAGCTGCTAGTGAGAAGGCTCTCATGGTGGATTCTTCCTCCAAATTTACCCCACTATTTGAGAATCTTGAAGAAGAAGAAGAGATGTAGATGATGGATATATATAATAGATGTGCCTGTATATAAATACCAGACCCTGAGGGTGGCCCAGTCAAAGGAAAAAAGAAAATGCTCCCTTCCCAAGAACCAAGAGTTAAGGCATTCCCCGAGTTCAAACTCTCCTCCACAAACAAAAGTCCAAATAATTGAGGAGCAACCTTTATTAAGGAATGATAATCAGGAACTATAGTTAGTGGTTGGTGCTTCTAAATAAAGAGCCCATGTTGTTAAGGTTTATAAAGAAGGCTGGAAGCCAATCTCATCTCCAATACAATATCAACATGTTAAGCATAAGATGGAATGTGAGGCCCAGAATGATGTCAAGGACAAACCCCCACTTACCTCGAACAAAGACCCCCCAACTATTGATTCTCTCTTTCAGCCATTAAAGCAGAAACTAAAAGATACAAGCATACCTGTAGATCAATTCACTTCTACTTGGGCAACAAAAGAGGTGACTGTCCTATCTCCCTTGGAGTTGGTGGTTGAAAAGACTATGGCTATCTTAACTCCCTTGGAGTTGGTGGCTGATAAGGCTAACTTTAAAAGGAGAGAGGTGTGTCTTCAACCCCAAGTAAAATGAAGATATTGAAGGAAAAGATCCAATTCGAAATCGAATGCTCAGGGATCGGGTGAATAGATTCATGTTTAAAATCAAATATTAAATATTAAAATATCTATGATACGTAGCGAATACTGAGGTTTCTTAAATCAAATACCTTGCTAGGTCTGAAAGTATAGGTTCTCTACTTTGCGCGCACGCCTGGCACTATAGAGAAGAGGAATGAGAATCTAAATGTCACACTTTCTGAAAGGATCAAAGAGAGGAAACTAGATCTAAAAACTCTTCTCTGGATCTCCCTTGAGACATCCTCACACCAAGGAATAGGAACAATAGTCTCTCCACACCTAAAGAGAAGAAGAAGAATACTTCTTCTTGCCGCCCACTCTCTCTAGCTCTCTCTCTCTTTTCACACAAAACCAAGAGCAAAGGAATATATGGCAGCATGGGGTTCCCTCCCTATATATAAGTGACACCCTAGGTTTAGATCAAATCTTATTTGGTTAGGACTCTTAGTCCTAACTTGATCCAAAAAGGAATACTTCATGGAGAAGTATTGATGCATGCCACTTTGTGGCGCCCCTCTCTTCCTCATGCGCACACACAAGATGGGGGGCGCAAAATCCAATGCCCCTTCCTTCTCTTGGTCGGCCACAAGGATAGAGAGTTCTACTTAATTAGGTCTCTAAGAATCTAATCTAATTCAGGCTTGATTCGAATCTTTAATTTGAACTATATTCGAACCAGTTTCGAATAGATTGTTGATCCTAATCTAATTAGGGTTCAGGCCTCAATCTTACTTGGATTTCCAACTTGATTAAACTCAATTAAATCAAGTTTAATTAAATTAGATCTAATCTAAAATAATTACACTTGAATTTATTTTCTCATGACTCATTTAGATCAAAGATTTGATCATAATCATTCTCAAAATTAAACCTGCACCTCATGTCCAATGCTAACTAGACATAGTCAACTGTTTAATCCTATATGACCTCTAACTTAATTCTTAATTAAGTTAATCTATTTGTTCAATTAAGTTAAGTACTTTCAAATTGAATAATTAGATTATAGGTCAATTTTTTTCTATATTGCATGACTAAGTATGTGACTCCATAGGTTCAAATACTAAGCTGGTAGCATAGAAACTATTTTTCTATATTAATCAAAATTATCATCTAGTAATGATTCCTGACGTCCAGATAGGTCAAATATTTGTTGACCAATATTCAAGAATCTTGGCATATAGTTATTATATGATTCATCCCTTTGTTCTCGAATACTCAAGATGACCCAGGATTTGCTATCAACCTTAAATGAATCATCCGTAATGTATTTCAACCTTTCAAATCTGATTATCCTGATCAATATTTTACTAAATTAAGATATAGTGATGCATTATCTCCAGTAATATAGAAGAGTCAATCCTATCTTGACTCACACACCGACTTCGCAAGCACTTAACTATACTCAAAAATCTTCCATCATTAAATTAGAAATTCAGATAGTTCGGTACCAAAGTACAGTAGATTACTTGCAAATCACCATGATGATCTCAGGTTTGAGGGATACTCATGTTTATATCCTTTGCGAATTTCTTTTGACAGTAGAGTACTCAGCAGATGAGTCACTATTCGATGATGATATACTCTTATATTTTATCTGTATGCCATATCAATATCTCCACACTCCTTGATTAAGAGGACAACCAATCCATATAGCATACAATGATCTATACTTGATAAATGTCATCATCCTTCTTAATAATATATCATTTGGTCACGAACATAAGTTTAAGAACTATATGATAAATCCTTCTTTATCATTTAGTAGTTCTAAAGATTTTTTATCAAAACACAACAGTTCGATATAGAAGATGTACAACTCATGATGAAAAATATCAAATAATTTTTATTAATAAAAAATTTATATACTATTACAATAAAGAGCTTCATCATCTACAATCTAAATGATTGACTTTAGGATACTATTTTTCAATAATTAGTCTAAAATTATAGGGTTGCGGCTAAATGCCCCTTTATAAATTATATGAAAATATTACTACATCAATTTTGTTGTGACATCTATTGCTTTCTTGAAACTAGATTGTCTCTTGAAGCCCTTGGCTGCATCAAAAAAATCATGGGGCCTCATTGGGAGATTTTTATGGTACCATGCCAACTAATGGTTTATGTGGGAAAATTATGATTACTTGGCTAAAAAATCTTCGGCAAATTTCCTTCATCCATATGGATAGGCAACCTACCTTTAGAATCATATCTCAACCAAACCAGCCTACCTAGATTCTTGGTGTAGTTTATGCAAGTACTTATGGTCTACAAAGAAAAAAGCTTTGGTCTCAAATATATTTGGTTCAATCTCTCAACCAGCCTTTATTATTTATTAGGGACTATAATTGTATTACTTGTGTGGATGATAAGAAAAGCTTATTACCCCAATAGGTACATTAAAGATATTAAGAATTTCCTCCAAGTCTTTAGGCTTAAAGACCTGGGCTTTTAGGGGCCCAAATTTATTTGGTGCAATAATCGGTTGGGCTTTTGTTGCCCAAGGATGGCTACCCAAGAAGGATGGATGAATTGGGTACTTATAAAATTTTAGCCAAATCTAAAATCTAATCAATAATATATTTTAATTTAAACTTATTTGAGTGATTGTAATATGATTAATATATGCAGCAGCAAGATTAAAGTATAAATAAAACTATATAAGAATTAAGCTAGAGCAAAGTAAGTAGGTAAAGCAGGTAAACAAAATAATAAGGCACAATAAACATACAAAATTTATAGTGGTTGAGAATAACTCACTCCTACGTTCACTCCCCAAGCTTTTCTTAAAAATTCTACCATAATCCTTTCTTGATCATAGTATGTTTATTTTTCTGGGCTCACAAATAAATTCAGTTGGTTTTCAATAGGAGCACCAACCAAAATCTTACATCGTTAGTTTCTTGGGCTCATTAACAATCCAGTTGATTTTAATCTCGGCTCACCAATTATAATCATACAATGATTATTTTCTTGGACTAACAATCAATCTCGATTGATTTTAATCTTGGCTTATAAATTAAACTAATACGACATCCAATTATGGGCTTGGATCGGCCTTTACCTCAAGTTTCTTTCTTTCAAAAAAACTTATAAAAAAATAAAATATAATTTCAGCATAAAAAAATAAAAAATAAAAATTTTTTAAGGCATGGAGAAGGAGCTGAATTATTGATCTTTTGAAGCTTGACTTCTCTTCAATCAATGTTTAAGAGGATGTTGAGAATATTGGAGATGATTACTCTTGAAAAGCCCTTAATTCTGTGCACTCGATTCCTCTCTTTTTTCTTTTTCAATGATATTCAATAATCCTCTCTTAGTTTGAAGATTTTTTCTTTTTAATCCATTTTTTTGCTTTCTCCATTGAGTCTCTAGCCTTTTATATACTTAAAAATGACTGAAGAATGAGTTTTGACTATTGGAATTCTTGGAATAGTCGTTAAAAATCATTGTGGATAAAAAATTAAACTTCTAAAAAATTAGCCATTACAGTCACTACCGTGGCTCAGTTTTTCACCGAGTCAGCTTAGTTTTCATTGGATCGGCTCAATTTTTAGCTGGATCGGTTTAATATTAGTAAATTTTAAAAATTAATTTTTTATTTTTTTGTTTACTAAAACTAGATCAACTAAGTTTTTACTGAGTTAACTAAGTACTGGGTCAGCTCAATTTTTTACTGAGTCAGCTCAGTTCTCAGCCTTCAAAAATTCTGCATATTTTTTCTGTATGAATGGCTTTTTATCTTCAACTTTTAAGAGCTTCTTCCATCTTAATTTTTATGATCTTTTTCAATATTAAAGCTTCCAAAAATTTCTTGTTTGAGCTTTATTTGAGCATTTGACATCATTTTTTTTTGACTTTTCTTTTTTTGAGAAGATTTCTTCTATAGATAATTTTTTTTTTATTTTAAGCATTTGAAAAGTCCTATATACATTCTTGAAATATATGATAGTATCATTTATACTTAATATTTTAGAATTATCAAAATCAATCTTAGGTGAAGAAAAAATTCTATTTTCTGGGTTAGGTTCGTTCAGATCTGATTTGACCAAAAAAAATATTTTAAAATTTTTTTCTCTTAGATGTAAATCAGATCTGATACTTTTTAGATCTGATTAGATGGATCTAATAAATAAAATAAAAATAAATTAAATTTAATTTAATTTATATCTTATTATTGGGTAATCCTATTATCCTATGATGATCCTATTGATTATCTGAGGTTTTGGATGCAGCCACGCAATCGCCTGGCCTCTATCGGTATCCACTCGGGCAGGATCTAGAGATCTCCTCTTTTTCAATCTATTTTCTAAAGATCATATCTGAATCTGATCTTGAAGGTCTTCAAAATAATTTTTGAAGATCTGGTGTCGTCTCTTACAGCAGTGCTGCTTTCTTTCTTTCTTGTCGTCTTTCTCTTGCCTGGATCGCACCAAATTGAAGCCCAAGGCCTCTTGGGTGTGGAGAGGAGAGAGAATATCAGAGGTAGGTATGGAGAAGAGGGGAGAGGGGCTATGTGGCATGGGTAAGGAAAGAACTCTTGAAACCTAGGCATAGATAGGGTTTATATAGATCCTACTGCACCATGCAGTGCCACATCATCTCGGCCAATCATGTCTCTTCATGTAATCAGTTCTAAATTTGATTGATGGGATGACATCACCTGATTCAATCAGATGAGAGTCTCTCTCAAACATCCTTGGGTGGCACCAAGACTGATCAAAGTAGAGTCTTAGGCGCCACCTAAGTTTATTCCATGAAGCAATCTGGAGTCCCATCTATATGGGACTCCAGGCATCATTATCCTTGAGCGCATGCCTCCCTAGGCATGCACCCCCTCCTTTCCTCTTTCTAGTAGGAGAACCAACCCTTATATGCTCTTCTATGGGTGCATGACACATGGGCAAATGTCTAAGTATCAAAGATCAACGTTTGACCAAAGTCAAAAGACAAGAATTAGCAGGTGATGGAAAATGATAAGTGTTGTCTCAAATTTATCTCATAAATTAAGATAATTCTTTTCTAATTTGAATAAGCTCCAGCCAGAGCAAGTAAAGGTACCTGAGTTAGCCTAAATATATTTGGTTCAGTCGAGACAACTTTTGATGATTGTTGAAGGAGAACATTAGGCTCAATCGTGTGCTAGCACGATTTTCTTGAACCTAATTGAATCTAATTCAAATCAATTGAATTGAGTTAGTCCAATTGATGATATCCAAATCTAAATTCTTATTTGTATGATTCAGTTAGGTTTAGTTCTATATGATAATAAGATATGTCATGATCTCTATCATCGATATCATCGAAACACCTTTCGATGGATCAGAACATTTTTGATTCAGACGACTAGAATGATCGATCATCCAAATTATTCTAATTACTCTCAAAATCCATCAGTGACATCTAGCAGTATATGGTGGCAATCCATCAAAACTGAAAATAAATCTCTCAATGTAGTTATCTATGTGATTAAGTTCCTCTATCTTGAGCTCCGATCGGATTAGGGTTAAGATGAACTCATCAAATCCTAATTTTCGTCATATGAATTAATCATTCGATTAAAGTCCAATATGAAAATCTTAACAGAAACTCTTTCTATTTTTTCACTCTATCATGGCCTTGGGCTTATGGACTTGATTCTCATGATCATCATAGGGCTACTCCTCATCCACTAAGGTAGATAGATTCCCTATTTGTGCAATCCAATTCCTATAATGAACATGCTATAGCCAATATATACCTCAAGATTCCGAATGGTTAGAAGATCAAGTTATGGTATAGTCAAACTATAATATCCTCAAGGTGAACTATTGATGCACTTCAGATCAAAGAACCAGACACATAACTATAGTTTTGAGCCAGTCATTGATAAGAAGGTAGACTTCCTAATGACTGCTCGAGGTGGTCACCCTCAGTGCCTTCGTTCTTTAATGAGTACCTATACTCTCGCTCCGATGTCTCTATACCATAGACTCAAGATTCATCTACTGTAAAAAAATGATTGTATACCAATCTTTCGGATCAACCACCATCCTTATGATGATCCTACAATCGGAAGCATTTTATGAGTTAATAACGAAAATTCATGTCTTAAATTTTCAACTCTTGAGAATATGAACTATCATTACCATTAACTCAAGAGATGTATCACAGATACTAAATACATATTGTGATAGAAAATAATTCATTTTATTATTTATAGTCAAAATTATAATTTTGCTCTTAGAAGTGTATAATAAGTGTCAGTCAATTCTGGCTTCTAGGGCACATATATATAACAAACTTTCACTTGACCTAAAGTCAATTGACTACAATTCTAAGTCCCATCTTCTCAAGGTGGGCTTCGATCTTCTGGTCCAATGGCTTTGTGAGTGATTGCCGCATTATCTGGAGTTGACTCTCTTGACTCGACGTAACCTTTTCGAGGTAATGATGATGGTATCGCGCTCGTGTGCTTGAAATTTTGGTGAGATCGGCTCCTTAGCAAGGGCTATGGCACCATTGTTGTTGCAGTATAGAGAATGGCATCTGATGGC
>QRFJ01003887.1:0-113617 GCA_006176705.1 Cocos nucifera
TCACACTACCTACAGCATTTACATAAGTGACTCATTCCATATACTCTCTCTCCTTTTCTGACTGGAGGCACTGTAACTTGGAGAGAGACATATGGCTCGGTAATGGCATCTCTGCAGGTTGGCTTCCATCCAACCTCTCCAAAACTTTAGAAACTTTTTTATGACAAATGGAGCACTCCCTATCACTGCAAATCTTCATCCAATAATGATTTTCAATTTTAAGCAAGTTCCTGATCATCTTAATTGGAAGGTCTTCTAACTGATTGATGCGTGCTAATTTATAGCTATGGCAAGTGCACCAGTCGATCAAGTAATAAAGTGAATGAGTAGAGTATCGTCCCTAGAGGATTGGAAAAATAAGTACTGAAAAGCTCTTTCCTATGCTTTATTTAGAAGATCGATTTATGAGAATAAGAAATTAAAAAAAATAAAAAAATAATTAAAAGTTTTTAATTAAATAGAGAGAGTGTAAATTATTAGGGTTTTAAATTCAAGAGCAATGGATTACTAAGGCAATCGGTTCACCAACTCAGTCAATACAATATTCAGATTTTTAGATTAATTTTATTTCATGTGACGGTGGAGTCTCCTAATTTATTCACTACCCTTTGGTCCAGGCATAGCAAAACTATTAATATTTATTAATTACCCTTTGGTCCAGGTGTAATTTAAATAAATATTAATGCATTAGGTTTTGTGAAATCCTCTAATTAAAATACGCTGCGTCCAAAGCGCACTAAAATTTCCCGCATGCATATGAATTCTAATTTGATTCATAATACAAGGTATATAATCAAGAAGCATTAACATAGATGTACTTGGTCCGTAACATCTATGTTCATCAGATCAATTAGAAGATGGCCAGTAATCTAAAAGCATTAAGATCAGATTTATATACTCCTCATGAATAAAATTTAAAAATAAATCATACTGAATATTGCATCAAAAGAGTGGCTACACCTTAGCCTTAGTAAAATAAAATTTAGTTCATGATAACAAATTCAAAAATAGCAAATAAAATAAAAAGCATAGAGAAATTAGACTGTTTGATTGCTGAAATTGATTGTCTGCTGCTCTTGATGTGGAGAACTTGGCGAAGAAGAAGAGGCTCCTTGATCGATGTCTTGATCGTCGAAGAAAAATCAAAAATCCTTTTTGATTTTCTCACAAATCACTTTTCTTTTTTTTTTATCTCTCTCCTCTTTCTTTCTCTCTCTCTCTTTTTCTCCCTCTCTCTTTTTCTCCCCGTCTCTCTCTTTGTCTCTCTCTCTAATTCTCTGATTCCCCGTCTCTCTCTCTGATTTTTTTTTTCTCACGACAACACTAGGTTTTTATAGATAAAGAGTTTGATTTCCCCCAAAATCCATCAAAAATTAGGTTTAGGACTCCTAAAATCAACTCAAATTAAGATCTGGATAATTCTGCCCGTTAGATCTTGATCAAACGGTCCAAAAACCACTCAAAAAGCCCTTAAAATAACCCAGATCAAGTCGGATTTAATATCAGCCGTTGGATCATCCATTGGATCGAATCTGGGCCGTCCGATCGCATTGAAAGAAGGCCTTCAGATCTATTAGTTTAACGTCGGGATGAATCTCAGCCGTTGGATCTCGATCGGGAGCTGCGGATGCCATCCATCAGCGCCTTCTTCTCGTCCGTCCGATCAAGCTTCAGTGAAAACCGCCCGTTGGATCAGCCAGAATTCCCAAATTGCCCTCCGTGGACCGTGCGCGAGCCCGGTGTTGCATGGACCGCCGCATGTTCTTCAGCCAATCAGCGCGCTCTTTATGCTGTGAAATTCCCGAATTACCCTTCAGATGGTCCACCGTGCGCCGCGAAAAAATGCTGACGTCATCCTGACGTCAGCGTTGCATCTGGCGATTTTTTTTTTTTTTTTTGAAATTCGAATTCTGGGCTCGTTTGAAGTCCGTTTTGCCTGAAATTTTTTTCATCTGAACCAGAAAAAATAAGATCTTCACATTGGTGGCCTTCTTTCCTACATAAGATTAATAAAAGTATCAATTTCTAATAAAATAGATTAATTTATTTTATAATTTAATACTTTTATTAGTATATTTTTACCACTTATCAGTGATCTGTGATACATCCTTTGAGTTAATGGTAATGATAATTCATATTTTCAAGAGTTGAAAATTTAAGACACATTATTAACTCATAAAATGCTCCTGACCATAGGATCATCACGAGGATGGTGATTGATCCGGAAGGTTGGTGTACAATCGCTTCTCTTTAGTAGATGAGTCTTGAGTCTACGGTGTAGGAGACATCCGGAGCGAGAGTATAGGTACTCGTTAGAGAACGAGGGCACTGAGCGTGACCACCTCGAGTAGTCATTAGGAAGTCTACCTTCTCGTCGAATGACTGACTCGATGCTGCAGTGGTGTGTCTGGTTCTTTGACCTGAGGTGCATCGATAGTTCACCTTGAGGGTGTTATAGTTTGACTACACCATTACTCGATCTCCTAGCCATATCGGAACTCCTGAGGTGTATGTTGGCTATAGCATGTTCATTGTAGGAATTGGATTGCACTCAAGATGGAATCTATCTACCTCGGTGGATGAGGAGCAGCCCTATGATGATCATGAGAATCAAGTCCAGAAGCCCATGGCCATGGCAGAGTGTGAAATAATAGAAAGAGTTTCTATTAAGATTTTCACATTGGACTTGAATCGAATGATTACATCATATGATAGGAATTAGGGTTTGACGAGTTCACCTTAACCCTAATCTAATCGGAGCTCAAGATAGAAGAACTTAATCACACAGGTAGCTGCACCAAGAGGTTCATTTTCAGCTCTGATGGGTTGCCACCATATACTGCTAGGTGTCACTGGTGGATTTTGGGAGCAATTAGAATGATTTAGATGATCGATCATTCTAGCTGTCTGAATCAGAAGAGTTCTGATCCATCGAAAGGAGTTTCGATGATGTCGATGATAGAGATCATGACATATCCCATTACCATACAGAACTGAACCTAACTGGGTCACACAAACAAGGGTTTGGAATCTGGATGATCATCAATTGAACTGATCCTAGTTCAATTGATCTGAATGAGATTCAATTAGGTTCAAGGAAATCGTGCTAGCACTCGATTGAACCTAACGTTCTTCTTTTACTATCATTAAATAAGTTGTCTCTGACTGAGCCAAAGGAGTTTGTGCTCAATCAGAGGCCTTTACCTATGGTCTGACTGGAGGTTGTCCAAGTCAGAAAAGGTTGTCTTAATTTATGACATAAATTTTTGAGTCAACACCTGCCATTTTTCGTCACCTTGACTAATTCTTGTACCTTTGACTTGGTCAAACATTGACCTTTGACCCTTTGACATTTTGACCATGTGTCATGCACCTATTGGAGAGCTGGTGGGGGCTTGTCCCCCTGCTGGAAATTGGCAAAGGGGGCACATACCTAGGATGGCGTGCAGCCCAAGTGGATAGGGATGCCTAGGAGTCCCATACGGACAATGGGACTCCAGGTTGCCTTTTGGATTCAAACTAGAGTGACCCTCACCTAAGAATCTTTGACCAGGTCTTAGGTGCCACCTCTAAGGATGGAATCCAGGGGTCTCTATTCCCACCAATCAGATTTAGATCTGATTTCACATGAAGGGCAACATGATTGGTTGGGAGTGAAGAGGACTGCATGGCGCAGCAGAGTCTATAAATAAGACCCTGTCTGCGCCCAACTTTTAAAGAACTTCTCTCCTAGCCATGCCCCAAGGCTGCCCCTCTCCCTTCTTCCATGCCAACATCTAGTCCTCTCTCTCCTCTCCATGCCCAAAAAAGTTTTGGGTTCTTCAGATTGGTGCGATTCAGATCAAGAAAAGGCGACGAAAAAGCAAGAAGGCTGCACTGCTGCAGAAGGACGACTGCATGATCTTCAAAAGGTAGTTTTGAAGATCCTCCAGATCAGATCCAGATCTAATTTTTGGAGGTAAAAAAATAGAGAAGAAGAAGGATCTCTAGATCCAGCCTGAGTGGATATCCGGTAGAGGCCAGGCATGCTTGCATGGCTAGATCCAGAACCTTCAGAGCTTCCGCAGGATCATCAATGGATAATCAGGATTACCCAGGATCAAGGTAAAATTAAATTTAAAATTAATTTAATTTTATTTTTTTAATTATCAGATCAATAAAATTAGATCTAAAAAATATCAGATCTGATCTAGATCATGAGAGGAAATTTTTGAAATATATCTCTTGATCCAATCAGATCTGAACGAACCTGGACCGAGAAATTCAGGATTTTTCCTTCAACTGGTATCAGAGCCAGGTTCTAAAATTTATTTAGATCTAATTTTAATTTGATTTTAATTAGAAAATAATTTTAGATATCACATGAGATGTGATTAGATCTAAAATTAGAAAATTAAAAAATTAAAATTAAATTAATTTAGGATCTAAGATGTATGAAGATATGCATGACTAGTTCTAGGAATAGAATTAGTTCTATGTGTAGTCTAGTTTGATCATAATTTTTGTTTGATTAAAATAATTTTTAGATCTATTTATTTACTTTATTTTTGATATTATAAATATTATAATAACATCTAAAAATAAAAAATAAAATTAAAATTTAATTTGTTCATATGAGATATGATAGATGCATGTTTAGACTAGTTGTAGAATAGTTCTACATAATTGATCTAGATTAGAATTTATTTTGATAAGATCAAATTTAAATCTAATTTTTTAGATTATTATGAGATAATTTAGATCTTGAAAAACATGCATGATTTGATACATGAGATGTATGCAAAATATGTTTTTAATTAGATCTAATTTTTATATGAGATATATGATATAGATCTAATTTGTTTTTGTAGATTAGTTGTATTTCCTGATTAAGGCATTCCTCTTGGCCGTCCGATCATAAGAACAAAGAAGGGTTTAAAGGCCCTCTCCTTCCCATTCGATGGGGTGTTCTTATGATGTGTAGGGGTGCTGCGCATGTTCGTCCTTAATCAGAAACCCATTGAAAACTTACTTTCTGCAAAATCCCTAGATCCTGAAACCCTAGGATTTATTGTGCATATTTTGTTTATGAACCCTACTTAATTAAGAATTAAGTTTATGAAATATCAATTAGGTCTAAAATTGAAGAATTTCAGATCTAAGACATATTCATAATACTGGGTTCGGGCTTGGGTAGCTCAATTAGGTCTAAGCGGTTGATCAAACCGAATCAAGAGTTGGTTAGATGGGATCAACAATGCTTAAATTGACCAGCCTAATAGGATTAAGTCTGGGTCAAGATCGAGTCACATGAGTGATCGATCAAGCAAGACCTAATTAGGCTCAGAGGTTAGAGTCTGGATTGTAGGCTAACCCAATTGGTTCTGACTCAATAATTTGGTGTCTAAGGTAAGTTTGGCACATACGATCCGACTGATTTTTAATTGGGAAGCTACTCGACTCTGAATGCATTCTTGTCGAGTTAATGGCATATTCCTTCCACCGGTCTCACTTACCTGGCCATATCTGTTGACACAGTTCTGATCTGAGGTGGTCAATAATCCGAGCTAACCCATGCCACTAGGTTAGTCATAATTGTTATGACTAAGCCAAGTCTAGTTTAATGAGACCTGAATCAATTCTCCCTAAGAAAAGATTAAGTCTAAGGTCTTCCACCATTGTAGATGTGCGGGCCCTTCCCGGGGTTGATTGTTCTCGGCTGGATACAGTGGCTCAGTTGCACCGGAAAAAAGATGCAACCATGTCTATTAGGCATTGGATGCTATGGGCTGGAGGATGAGTTGGGCTCAATATTTTGGATACGGTGAGAGACCCAATTAGGAATCCCAGTCTATGCAAATGGTGGGTCTGACTTAACTAAGGAGTGGATCAATATTTCGGATACGGTGAGATTCATGAATTAGAGATCCAAGTTTGGGTGCACCATGATTAGAGAATCATTGAACAAGAGTTGTTCACTCATTGGCTAACCCATCACCAATAACTGTTAGGTGAGGTGATGAGTCAGTTGGTGAGACCGCACCACCCACTAGAAATCATTAATCATGGAGATTTTTGCATCTCTACAGAGGGAGTGTAGGGATCCGAGAAAATAGTGGGAGCTAATTTGTTTAAAAATAAAATCCCTAAACAAATTGGTCAAGTCTTAAATTACAGTATCTAACTAGAATCTTTGACTCTCTACAGAAAAATGTCTGCGTCCAACCCACTAGGCACGTATCCTGGACACACATAGACTGACTGGACCCAATTATAAAGATTGGCTCAGGAACTACAAAATTATTTTGGGTTCAGAGAAGTTAACTCATGTATTTGGACCAGGACCCTCCCACCTTACCAGCTCCGTCCATCCACTGAACAGAGAGCGTCTCTGGAAAAATGGATTGACGAAGATAATAAGGCCAGATACTACATGTTGGGCTCGATGTCTGATGAGCTCCAGCGCCAACATGAAGATATCAGGACTGCTCGCCAAATGTTGGCTCACCTACAGGAGATGTTTGGTGAACAGAGTCGCGCAGCCAAATATCAAGTCACTAAACGACTTTTTAAGGCTAAGATGCGTGATGGGCAGTCAGTCCAAGATCACTGTCTGACATGATGATCAAGGACATGGAAGAGCTTGAGAAGCTCGGTGTGAAGTTAGGACTTGGATCTGCAGAATGATATTATTCTGCAATCCTTGACTGATGCATATGGGCAATTCATCATGAATTACCACATGCATAAACTTCAAAATTTCCTTGGCCGAACTTATGAATATGCTGGTTACCGCTGAGCTTTCTATGAAAGGTTCTAAAGGCTCAGTTCTTGCTATGGAACGGACTTCTTCCAAAAGAAAGTCTTATGGAAAGAAAAAGAAGTCTGTGAAAAAGCAGAAAGGTGGAAGGAGGAAAGAAGAAAAAGGCAAGAAGCTGAAGAAGAAGGCCGCTGACAAAGAAAAGTGTTTTCCATTGCAACAGCGACGGCCATTGGAAGCGGAACTGCCCTACTTACCTGGCCACCCTGAAGAACAAGAAGGAAGGTCCTTCTGGAGGTATGCTCGTTATTGAGTCTAACCTTACGGTTTCTTCTGCATCCAGTTGGGTGCTTGACTCTGGTTCTAGTGCTCATCTTGTGCACTTCTATGCAGGGTCTTGAGGATAGCAGGAGGCTGAGGGATGGTGAGACATGATCCTACGCATGTCGGTAATGGAGCAAGAGTTGCTGCAGTAGCCGTGGGAACATACCCTCTTCGATTACCATCTGGTTTAGACTTAGTTTTAAAAGACTGTTATTATGTGCCTGCAGCTAGCAGGAATTTGATTTCTGTTTCATGCTTAGCACAAGAAGGCTTATGTGAATTACCTTCTTTAAGGACCATTGTAACATTCTTTATGAAAGAAATAAAATTGCAAATGGTTTCCTTATTAATGGTCTTTATCAGTTACATATTGATGTATCCTATTTTAACTATCGAGCAAAACGTGAATGCCATAAAATCAAAATGACCTAGGGATAGTCCAAATGATAGATATCTATGGCACCTAAGATTAGGTCATATAGCAGAAGATAGGATTAACAAATTGGAGAAAAATGGGCTATTGAGTCCATTGACTTTTGAGTCATATCCAACTTGTGAATCTTGTCTTCAAGGCAAAATGACTAAACTCCCTTTTGTTGGACATGGGGAGAAGGGCCACAGATCTCCTTGCCCTAGTACATACTGATGTGTGCGGCCCATTTGATGTGCCGGCTAGAGGCAATTTTGTCTACTTCATTACCTTTACCGATGATCTATCTAGGTATGGGTATGTGTATCTTATGAGACATACAAGTCTGAAGCCTTTTGAAAAGTTCAAAGAATTCAGACATGAAGTAGAAAAACAAACTGGAAAACCCATTAAGGTTCTTCGATCAGATCGAGGAGGTGAATACCTTAGTCCGAAAATTCCTAGACTATCTTAAGAAAAATGGCATAGTCTCTCAATGGACTCCACCAGGAACACCTCAACTCAACGGGGTTTCAGAACGGAGAAATCGGACTCTATTAGGATATGGTTCGATCCATGATGAGCTTCACAGACCTCCCTGATTTTCTTTGGGGACACTTCATTGTTAACTTCAATCTATTTACTGAATAGGGTTCCCTCTAAAACCGTTCCTACCACACCGTATGAGATATGGCACGGTAAGAAACCAAGTCTGAGTCATCTCAGAATTTGGGGTTGTCCGGCTCATGTCAAAAGACAACAAGCGGACAAGTTAGAGTTTAGGTCCTTTAGAGCTCGATTCATAGGATATCCTAAAGAGTCATTAGGATACTATTTCTACATTCCAGAAGACCACAATGTGATTGTGAGTCGACATGCCATCTTTCTTGAAAAATAGTTTATTCAAGATAGCGGCATTGGAAAGCAGATTAAGCTTGATGAGAAAGTCTCACAAGAGCAACGAGCTAAGGACCAAGTGGAACCAAATCAGGTTGAGCCAATAAGAACACTACCTCCTCCACCTCGTAGATCGGAAAGAGTTTCCCATCCCCCTGAAAGATACTTAGGTATTATTTCAGAGGATGTAGAGGAAAATGTTCCTCATAGGTAATGGTGCTCATGGTGATGATCCCAAAACCTACAACGAGGCGATATCAGATATCGACTCCGAGAAATGGCTTAGAGGCAATGAAGTCAGAAATTGACTCGATGCACTCAAACCAAGTCTGGACCTTGGTAGATCCACCAGAAGGTATAGTACCTATTGGGTGTAAATGGATCTTCAAGAGAAAGATTGGTGCAGATGGGAAATGTGGAGACATTCAAGGCTAGACTAGTGGCAAAAGGTTATAGTCAACGCGAAGGCATTGACTATCAGGATACCTTTTCCCAGTAGCTATGCTAAAATCCATCCGCACATTGCTTGCTGTTGCAGCCTATTTCGATTATGAAATATGGCAAATGGACGTGAAAACGGCATTCCTTAAATGGATATCTTGAGGAAGATATCTATATGGAACAGCCGCTAGGTTTCACATCCAGTGATACTGATCACAAGGTTTGCAAGCTGCAAAGGTCCATATATGGACTTAAGCAAGCATCTCGGAGCTGGAACACTCATTTCAATGATGTGATCAAAAAGTTTGGTTTCATCAAAAATGAAGAGGAACCATGTGTTTTCAAAAAGGGTCAGTGGGAGCGCTGTTGTCTTCCTCGTATTGTACGTGGATGACATCCTCCTTATTGGAAATGATATTCCCATGTTGACATCAGTCAAAATGTGGTTGTCCAAGGAATTCTCCATGAAAGACCTAGGTGAAGCATCCTTTATTCTAGGAATTAAGGTCTATAGAGGATAGACCGAATAGGATGCTAGGACTTTCACAGAAGATGTACATAGAGAAAGTACTAAAGAGGTTTAGTATGGAAAAACTCTAAGAGGGGATTAATACCCTTCAGACATGGTATTCATCTTTCCAAGAAGATGTGCCCTAGCACACCTGAGGAAATAGAACGCATGAGCAAGATCCCTTATGCTTCTGCAATAGGGAGCCTCATGTATGCCATGCTATGTACACGACCTGATATAGCCCATGCTGTGAGTGTCACAAGCAGATATCAGTCAAATCCAGGTGAAGAACACTGGACTTCTGTGAAATGTATCCTTAAGTACTTGAGAAGAACTAAGGATATGATGTTGGTCTTTGGTAATGGAGAACTCCAAGTCCAGGGATACACAGACTCGGACTTTTATGTCCGATATAGATGATCGAAAGTCGACATCTGGAAGTCTGTTTGTGTGCAATGGTGGAGCTGTCAGCTTGGAAGAGTTTCCAAGCAAACAGTGATAGCAGATTCCACCATGGAAGCAGAATATATCGCTGCATCAGAAGGCTGCAAAGGAAGCATTCTGGTACAAGAAGTTTGCTGCAGAAATCGGAGTAATGCCATCAGATGCCATTCCTCTATACTGCGATAACAATGGCGCCATAGCCCTTGCTAAGGAGCCAAGGTCTCACCAAAAATCCAAGCACATTGAGCGGCGATATCACCTCTCATCCGCGATTACCTCGAGAAAGGGTTACGTCGAGGTCAAGAGAGTCAACTCCGCAGATAATGTGGCAGACCCACTTACAAAGCCGTTGGGCCAGCAGAAGATCGAAGCCCACCTTGAGAAGATGGGACTTAGACTTTGTAGCCAATTGGCTTTAGGACAAGTGGGAGATTGTTAGATATATGTGCCCTAGAAGCCAGAATTGGCTGACACTTGTAATACACTTCTAGGGGCAAAATTATAATTTTGACTATAAATTAATAAAATGGGTTATTTTCTATCACATATGTGTATTTAGTGTCTGTGATACATCCTTTGAGTTAATGGTAATGATAATTCATATTTTCAAGAGTTGAAAATTTAAGACATGAATAATCATTATTAACTCATAAAATGCTCCTGACCATAGGATCATCATGAGGATGGTGATTGATCCGAAAGGTTGGTGTACAATCGCTTCTCTTTATAGTAGATGAGTCTTGAGTCTACGGTGTGGAGACACCGGAAGCGAGAGTACAGGTACTCGTTAGAGAACGAGGGCACTGAGCGTGACCACCTCGAGTAGTCATAAGGAAGTCTACCTTCTCGTCAATGACTGACTCGATGCTGCAGTGGTGTGTCTGGTTCTTTGACCTGAGGTGCATCGATAGTTCACCTTGAGGGTGTTATAGTTTGACTACACCATTACTCGATCTCCTAGCCATTCGAAATCCTGAGGTGTATGTTGGCTATAGCATGTTCATTGTAGGAATTGGATTGCACCAAGATGGAATCTATCTACCTCGGTGGATGAGGAGCAGCCCTATGATGATCATGAGAATCAAGTCCATAAGCCCATGGCCATGGCAGAGTGTGAAATAATAGAAAGAGTTTCTATTAAGGTTTTCACATTGGACTTGAATCGAATGATTAAATCATATGATAGAAATTAGGGTTTGACGAGTTCACCTTAACCCTAATCTGATCGGGGCTCAAGATAGAAGAACTTAATCACATAAGTAGCTGCACCAGAGGTTCATTTTTAGTTTTGATGGGTTGCCACCATATACTGCTAGGTGTCACTGATGGATTTTGGGAGCAATTAGAATGATTTAGATGATCGATCATTCTAAGTTGTCTGAATCAGAAGAGTTCTGATCCATCGAAAGGAGTTTCGATGATGTCGATGATGGAGATCATGACATATCCCATTACCATATAGAACTGAACCTAACTAGGTCACACAAACAAGGGTTTGGATCTGGATATCATCAATTGAACTAACCCAGTTCAATTGATTTGAATAAGATTCAATTAGGTTCAAGAAAATCGTGCTAGCACACGATTAAGCCTAATGTTCTCTTTTTTTTATCATTAAAAGTTGTCTCGACTGAGCCAAATGAGTTTGTACTCACTCAGGTATCTTTACCTAGTCTGACTGAAGTTTGTCCAAGTCAGAAAAGGGTTGTCTTAATTTATGAGATAAATTTGAGACAACACCCACCATTTTTCATCACCTGCTAATTCTTGTACTTTGACTTGGTCAAACATTGACCTTTGACCCTTGGACATTTGTTCATGTGTTACATACTTATTGGAGAGCAGATAGGGGCTTGTCCCCTCTCTAGAAATTGGAAAGAAAGGGGGTGCATGCCTAGGATGGCGTGCATCCATGGATAGGGATGCTAGAGTCCCATACGAATGGGACTCTAGGTTGCTTGTTGGATTCAAACTAGGTGACCCTCACCTATAGACTTTGACCAATCTTAGGTGCCACCTTAGGATAAATCCATGGGTCTTTCATCCCACCAATCAGATTTAGATCTGATTGAACGAAGCAACGTGATTGGTCGGGGTGATGCAACACTACATGACACAGCAGAGTCTATAAATAGACCCTGTCTGCACCCACTTTTAAAGGACTTCTCTCCTAGCCATGCCCCAAGGCTTCTTCTCTCCCTTCTCGATGCCAACATCTAGCCCTCTCTCTTCTCTCGATGCCCAAGAAAGTTGGATTCTTCAGATTAGTGTGAGTTAGGCAAGAAAAGGCTGACGAAAAAGGAAGAAGGCAGCACTACTGCAGAGATGACGGGTGATCTTCAGAAGGTATTTTGAAGATCCTCTAAATTAGATCCAGATCTAATTTTTGGAGAAAAAAAAAAGAAGAAGATCTCCAGATCCAGCTTGAGTGGATACCGATAGAGGCCAGGTGCTTGCGTGGCTAGATTCAGAACCTCAGAGCTTCCACAGGATCATCAACGGATAATTAGATTACCAAGGATCAAGATAAAATTAATTTAAAATTAATTTAATTTTATTTTCTTAATTATCAGATCATAAATCAGATCTAAAAAGTGTCAGATCTAATCTAGATCTGAGAGAAGAATTTTTGAAATATGTCTCTCAATCCAATCAGATTTGAACGAACCTGATTCGAGAAATTCAGGATTTTCCTTCAGTTTGGACTTCTCTAAGGCAGTCTATATATGAGTTCATTCGTGCTATGTGGGGATGGGTTCGTGCAAGATCCTCCTGGACGATTGTGGAAAGTTTGGTCAGGAGGAGTTCAAAAGGAGTTCGGCTGCTGGAGGAGTCTGAAAGAAGTTCGGAAGGAGTTTGGGTGCTAGAGGAGTCTGAAAGAAATTTGGCTACTGGAGGAGTCTGGAAGGAGTTCAACTGCAGGAGGAGTCTGAAAGAAATTCAACCACTGGAGGAGTCCGAAAGGAGTTTGGCTATTGGAGGAGTCTGAAAGGAGTTTGGAAGAAATTTGCGATTGAAGCTCTCCTGTGACCATGAGTTACACCTGACCGAGCACCAAACTGAACTTCCATAGGAGTGAGGGCCCCAACAATAGTCTCCCCACTTTCAAATTTGAAATTCAAAGGAAGAAAGTAAAAAGATGACCACCAAAGTTCGTTCTCAAACTCCTACCTTATCGGGATGAGATATTTTGGTATTTACTGCACTAGCACCAAAACTTTTCAAATCTAAAATGAGTTCGAAAAGATGGCCCTTCATTTCTCCTATCAAAACTTTGTCCTAGGTATGGTGCCATAAAGACTCCGCCTGTGGCTGCCTTTCTATCACGATGAGTGGGACATGCAGCGTAGCTGACCAACCGAAGTTGATCCATGATCATAACCGCCTTGGGTTACTTCTAGCTATTTAAGGTCTTTTCTCTTCGCCTAGAAGTCATTCTTGTTTGAGTCTTCTCCTTTCGTTAGCCCCCATCCGTCTTCTTCCCAAGGGTCTTAACCTTCTCTCTCGCCTTCCTGAGCTCCAGACATCCTTTTGATTGATTCTCATCGCATCCATCATCCTTTCACTCTTTCCAGACAGCTTAAGTCAGTTTTCTAACCCTTCTCTTAGGTTATTCATGCTTTTCATTTCTGGCTTCTTGCTTCCCTGATTTTTTGGTGGCGACCTTTGCCTTGCATTTTTTCTTATTTTTTTGGAAGGTTTTCTTGGGGTTTAATCTCGATTCGAATGTCTTTTGAAATCTCCCACTCCATCAGTTCATGGGGCTCGTCCGGATTGAGCTTCTTTGAATCTGCACTCTTGGCCAAGGTAGAAACCAGGAACATGTCTCGCTCGTCTTTCGCTCCAGACACCATCTCGTCTGTTCTTATCCTGGATGATCTTTCTCTGATGCAAATCCAATATGGAATCCCTTCAAAATATGACCTCGAACTCCTTAGCTCTGACGACTGAGTCAGCTCCCCTCCGATTGATCGATTTTGTTTGTACTTAGAAACTTTGCATGCCGGGCTTAGGCTTCCACTACCCCCTTTTGTAGTCACCCTCTTCTGACTTTTAAACATCTCCTTCGCATCTATCGCACCGAACTTCTTTTGGTTTGTCATAGGTTTTCTCTCCCTCTATCGATTGGTCAAAGTCCAGCCAATCATTTCACTTTTTAAAAATTTCTACACTTTCAAGCACCATCCTTCTACGAAAGATTGATGGTACTTTTCCCTCAGGTCAGCAAGAAGGGGTTATTGAAAGGTGCCCCTTCTTCCATTCATAACTAGAAGAAAAAGTTCTTTTTTGTACATTATCTGACCCTGCCATTAGGTCTTCCTCTATGGGGTTATATTAGAAAGTCAGTTCACTGAGCTCCTAGCTTAGGTAGAGCCGATCTTGATTCCTCCAATAAACTTAAGGCGTATCGAGTTCCTCTTTTCAACCTTCTAAAGGAACATACCTTGTTCAACCTAGGTCTGAGTCCCCATGATTCTATTGGTACATCTTTTGATTTTTGAATCCACATGGTTTCATGCACGTGTATTGCTACTGACCGTGCTTTTTTTTTTTTATAGAAATGGACACACAAGCTGTCGAGATGCTTACCAAAGGGCTCTACACCAAGAAGATGAAAGGAAAGGCACCAAGCGATGGCTCAAAGAGGGCGAAGGTCGGTGCTTCTAGCTCCAAAGTCCCTGCCCCCACTACCGCAACATCCGAGGTCATCGTCGGCATCGAGATTGCCCTAACTATCGAGGTCGACACTGCTGGTGTGGGCTCTGTGGCTTCCATGCCCTTGGGTCCTTCCAGCGGGGATCAGGCTTCGGAGCCCCCTACCGAGGGAGAGGTAGGGGAAGGAAGGAAAAAGAAGAAAGCTATCGCTAAGACGTCTCGCAAGGCTCGCATTAGCGAGGCGGATGGCGACAATGATGAAGAAAGCTATCCCTTCGATAACCCAAAGATCGTTCGAGATCTAACCGATAGGTTTGCCATGCCAGAGGTGGTGGACCACATGGTCGACATTGATCTACTGCAGCTCGCTTGGAGTTCTCTTAGAATCGTTCTCAAGGTAACTGCTCCATCGCTCGACCTTTCTGCTCCTCTCTTTTCTTCCCCCCCACCTTTTTCTTCTTAACATCAATTGTTTATTACAGTTGGATCACCAAATGCTCGCCTACATCAAGAGGGCACGTCGTCAGGAGGTGGAAGCATAGAAGGTCCAAGAGAGCCTTCAAGCCAAGATCTACTGTTTTCAAGAGAGGGTCGCCGAGGTCGAGCATTTTGTAGAGGAGAAGGTGGTGGACATCGGGAGTCTCCACGGGGTGCTTCTGAAAGAGGAGTTCATCTCGGTCAGACTCAAGGCTGCACTGGCCCTGGAGGAAGAGAGGCGGAAGGAAGTGGAGAATAAGATCGCCGAACTGAAGGCCCAAATGGTGAAGTTGATCTTGGAGGTGATGACCCAGGCTGTGGAAGAGTTCAAGGCCTCTCTCGAGATGAGGAACTTGAATGTCAAATTCGGCCAGGAGGCATTTATCAAGAGTTTTGAGCTCTGCAAAGGCAAGGTGGCCCGAAGGTTCCCCGAGCTCGACCTCAGCTTTCTAGGGGAGGAGGAAGATGATGTGGATGCGGGATCATCCAAGGCTGCAGTTGATCCTTCCTTCGACGAGCTCACTTCTGGCCCATCTGAACCTGCCGTAGAGGTGCCCGAACCAGTTCGAGAACTCGAGGTGGTCAAGAGTGCTTCGACTCCATCCTCCGCCGCCCCTCTCGAGATTGAAATCCTTGAGTAGTTGTATATTTTTCTTTTTCTCCCCTTCTTGCTTTGTACTTAGAAATTTTGATTAAATGAAAGAAAAATTTTCTACACCTTTGAGCTCTTTTCATACCTTGAATACAGTCTCCTATCAATGTTGATCCATTGCCTCAGGGGGTTTCGATGAAACCTTTGATAAAGAGCTTGAGGAGGAAAGTTCATCTTTTAAAGAAGAAGTTGAAGAAGATGGAGGATGACCTTCGAGCCTCACCAAAAAATGCTTCTAAGGCAACTAGAGAGATCACTCACCTCCATGACTTGCACATGAAGGACACGGCGAGCTTCAGCATCTAAAAGGGCAACTTTGAGAAGGAGATCGCCGAACTCAAGAGAAATGCTAGTGACAAGTCCTGGGCACTGACGGTGAAAATCTGCTCTCTTGAAGCTGACCTGAAGAAGGCCAAAAAAAATCTATCTCCTAGAAGGGAGCTTGTCATGGTCCAACGACAAGGCCCTGTATGATTGGGACTGGTCGCAAAGGTTCTCCTAGCTTCAGAAGCAGCTGCAAGATACTGAGAACTGGCACAATAGCTATCGAGTGACCTGGGTAGGAAAGATGTCCAGGCTTGAAGGCAAGCTCAAGGCTACCAAAGATGAAGTAGCTTATCTTCAGAAGCGACTGCACAGTAGTCGGGAAGCCAACACGAGTGGTGAGTCAGAGGAGATCGCCTGCTTGAAGAGGACCATCGATGAGCTTTCAAAGGCGGTCGGAGTGAAAAAGGCCGAGGTTCAGTGGCTGAAGCTTCAGCTTACCTATGAACATTGGGCTATCGAGGATGCGGAGGTCGAGTCTGAAGTTTTGAGGAGACAGCGATGAGAGCTTAAGGGTAAATTTCAACTCACCAATAGAATGTACGTAGATGGTCTCTATAAGAAGAAGGAGCTTGAGGAGGAGATCCTTAGGCTAAAGTAGGCCTTGGTGATGGTCGGGGTTGGCAGCCGAAGTCCGAGGAGTTTGGTTTGCCTTAGTGCTTTGGCCTTTTCCCCTTCTTTTTCTTTCTTTCAGTATAATTGACCTTGTCGGCCTATGTTTTGATTGTAATGAACTTATTTTTGTAATGAAATAATACATTTCTCGTTATTTTCATTTTGCATGAACTCAAGGCTTATTTGTGGCCTTACCTTCTTTACCTCATTTTTCTCTATGTTGCCTTCTCATGAAATGCTTATTGTAGATGCCGAACTAGGACCTCTTCTGCCCACTAGGATAAGGTTCTACCTTTCATATTTGATGTAGTTAGATTGTCGCGCAAAAATACGTGAAAGGATTCTCCATCGAGCTTCTTTCTTTCCCTCGTCTTTGGTCAACGAGATTCTGACTTTTGCTCACGTTTGGATGAGGCTTTCCTTCTGTTCCTAACATGGCTTGTGGGGGCGCATTAGAGTCATCAGTTAGGCCTCTCCCTCCATCTCGTCTTAGTTTAACAAGGCCTTCGACTTTGCCCACGTTAGGATGAGGTTCTTCTCTTATTCCTAATGGGCTATAGGGGCACATTAGGACTACTGATAGATTCTCTCTCCTCATTCCATCTTAATTTAAATGAGGCCTTCGACTTTACTCACGTTAGGATGAGGTTCTTCTCCTATTCCTAATGGACTGTAGGGGCACATTAGGGCCATTGATAGGGCCTCTCCCTTCAACCTATCTTAATTTAAGGAGGCCTTCGACTTTGCTCATGTTAGGACGAGGTTCTCCTCCTATTTCTAACGGGCTGTAGGGGCATGTTAGGGCCGTTGGTAGGGCTTCTTCCCTCATCTCATCTTAGTTTAACGAGGCCTTCAACTTTGCTCGCATTAGGATGAGGTTCTCCTCCTGTTCCTAATGGATAGTAGAGGTACGTTAGGGCCGTTGGTAGGGCCTCTCTCCTCATCTCATCTTAGTTTAATGAAGTCTTCGACTTTGCTCATGTTAGGATGAGGTTCTTCTCTTATTTCTAATGGGTTATAGGGGCATGTTAGGGCCGTTGGTAGGGCCTCTCCTCTCATCTTGTCTTAGTTCAACAAGGCCTTCGACTTTGCTCGTATTAGGATGAGGTTCTCCTCCTATTCCTAATAAGCTACTTTAGATTGCTTCAGAAAGTTATTAGTCACTACATGATTTTTGCGCCAAGAAATAGTGATGTTAAAATAGAAAAATTTTATTGAAGGAAAGTTACTGGTAGTACATTCTCAAGTTTTCTAAATTTCAAGGCCACGGGAGAGTTGTTCCTCTGAGCTCCTTCAAGTGATAAGTTTCAGACTAGATAACCTCCTCTATTTCATACAAACCTTCTCAATTCGGAGTGAGCTTTCCTTGATTCTAGGGCTATGAGACAGCCACTCATCGAAGTACCAAGTCCCTCACTTTGAATATCTTACCTTTGACTTTTGAATTATAGTAGTAAACTACTTTTTGCTTGCAGGCTACCATCCAAACTTGGGCTTTCTCTCATTTTTCTTTTAATAAGTTGAGGTTAGCCTTGAGGTCCGGTGAGTTTTGCTGCTCATTGAATTTCATGACTCATGCTGATGAAAGTTTGAGTTCTATTGGGATAACCGCTTTCATTCCAAAAGCCAAGGCAAATGAGGTCTTCCCAATTGACAATCTTTGGATAGTTCGATATACCCAGAGCACATGATAGAGTTCATCTACCCAAGTTTCCTTCGCTCTTTCATGTCTTGCTTTGATACCTTGCAGCAGGGTTCTATTTGTCACTTCGACTTCTCCATTTGCTTGTGGGTGGGCGATTGATATAAAATGGTGGGAGATGTTCAGATCTTCATAGAATTTGGCAAATCTTGCCTTGGAAAACTACCATCGATTATCATTTATGAGCATATGGGGAAGACCTAATCGATAGATGATTGACTTTCAGACGAAGTCCTGCACCTTGGCTTAAGTAATTTTTGCTAATGGTTTGACCTTGATCCATTTGGTAAAGTAGTCAATTGCAACTAGGAGGAACTTTCATTGTTCGGATGCCGTTGAAAAGGGGCCAAGTATATCCATTCCCCACTACATGAATGGCCACGATGCGCTTAGTGGAGTAAGCTCAGAGGTCGGCTGTCTTTTTATGTTTGCATTTCTCTGACAGCGATCATATTTCTTAACGTACTCTATGGAATCATGGTACAATATCGACCAATAGTAGCCCCACCGAAGTAGTCTTTGTGATAAGGATCTGACTCCAACATGACTTCCGCAAATTCCCTCATGCATTTTCATAATGCGAAGTCGACCTCTGAAGGTCAGAGACATCTCAAGAGCAATAGAGAATATGATCTTTTATACAGCTTGCTTTCATATAGAGCATATAGAAAAGCCTGATTTTTGAGCTTTCGAGCTTCTTTCGGATCTTGAGGAAGAGCTCCATCCTTGAGGTAGGCAACTAGTGGGTCGATCCAGCTCAGTTCGTGCTCCACTTGCATAACAGGCTATGACTCCTCTGAGCTTGGATACTTTAGGATTTCAAAAAATACTTCTTTAGGCAATTTGGTTGGGACTGAAGTGGTCAATTTAGAGAGAAGGTCGGCCCTCATATTCTCTGTCCTTGGAATCTATTGAATACTAAAACTATTGAAGGTCAGAGTCAAATTTTTCACCTTCTCAAGGTATTTTATCATGCTTTCCTTTCGAGCTTCATAACTATCACCGACCTATCCGACCATCAGTTGGAAATCACTGTAGACCTAGAGTTGGTCTGCTTCTAACTCTTTTGCTATTTTTAACCTAGCGATCAAAGCTTCATATTCGACCCTATTATTAGTTGCTGGAAATTCAAAGCGTAGTGCATATTAGGCGATGACACCTTCTGGGTTAACCAAGAACAACCCTGCGCCTGCTCTAGAAGCATTGGACGAGCCGTCCACATATAGAGCCCAAAAATCTTTAGAGAGGTCGGCCCTCCACGAAATACTGGTTTCGTTCTGTTCAAGCTCGACTTCATTTGAGATGGTACATTTCACTATAAAATCTACTAATATTTGGATTTTGATCGACGATCGAGATCGATAGTTGATGTCAAATTCTATAAGCTCGATCGTCCATTTTGCAATTCTTTCGAAGGCATTTGTTCGATGAAGAACTATCTTAATTGGCTGATCTGTGAGAAGCATTATGGAGTACCTCTAAAAGTAAGGTTGGAGTCTCCTGACAGCAATTAGAAGAGCATAAGTCAATTTTTCTAATTTAGAGTACCTGATCTCTGCATCCCTTAGGACCCCAATTATGTAGTAGACCGGCTGCTGCACTTTCATCTCCTCTTTGACTAGGACTGCCTCCAGGGCTATTAGGGAGACTGCTAGGTATAAGAATAATTCTTCTCTAGGCTCAGGCTTTGCCAGCAATGGAGGTGAGTCGAGGTAGTTTTTAAGCTCGAATGTCTGTTGGCACTCTGTCATCCAGCAGAAGTTCTTTGGCTGCTTGAGAGCTTGAAAGAAGGGCATGCATCGCTCGATCGATCTCGAGATAAAGTGGTTTAGGGATGCCACTTTTTTAGTCAGACGTTGAACTTCTTTAATTATTTTTAGAGCAGTCATTTTCTAAATAGCTTAGATTTTTACTGGATTTGCTTCAATCCCGTGCTTCAGCACCATGAATCCTAAAAACTTTTCTGAGATCACTCCGAAGGTGCATTCAGTCGGATTCAGCTTCATCTTATACTTCTTAAGTGCATAGAAGGTCTCTTTGAGGTTGGCGACGTGGTTCACTGAAGCTCATCTTTTGATGAGCATATCATCCACATACACCTTTATGTTGCGACCGATCTGCTCCTCGAAGATTTTGTTGATCAAGTGCTGGTACATTATCCTTATATTTTTTAGTCCGAAAGGCATAACCCTGTAACAGTAAAGACCATGGTCAGTAACAAAAATAATTTTCTCCTCATCCTCTAGTGCCATCCAGATTTGGTTGTAGCTAGAAAAGGCATCCATAAAGGTGAAGCACTCGTGGCCCGATGTTGCATCCATCGGTTGATCAATCCTAGGTATGGGGTAGCTATCTTTTGGATAAGCTTTGTTCAGCTTTTTGAAGTCTATACACATCCTCCACTTGCCATTTGCCTTTTTGACAAGCACCACGTTTGAGACCCATCTCGGATAGTTAACTTTTTGGATAAATCCAGCTTTGAGGAGCTTGTCGATGTCTTTCGCAATTGCTTTCTGCCTTTTTGGAGCATGGCTGCACATCTTCTCTTTTACTGATCGACACTTGGGACCAGCAGCCAGTCGATGTTCTATAACTTTGGCATCGATCCCAGGCATATCCATTGAAACCCAGGAGAAGACATCTGCATTCTTTCAAAGGAAGGAGATGAGTTGTTCTCGAAGCTCATCCCCTAAGTTGGAGCTGATCTGCACAGTGTGCTCTGCATTCCCATCATCCAAGGACACGGCTATAAGATCTTCCATAGGCTTGCCCCGCTCTTTCGTAAGGTCGTCATGGACATCCAACCCATCAATAGGGCAAAGGTCGGACTGGGTATTTTTCTGTAAGGCAATGGAGTAATAGTGCCTTGCCAAGGCCTGGTCTCCTCTAATCTATTCAATTCCATAGCTCATTAGAAACTTTACTTTTAAGTAATAGGTTGATACCACAGCTCGATGTGTGTTCAAACCAGGTTGGCCAAGAATAGCATTGTAAGCAAATGGAGCTTTTACGATTAGAAAATCGACCTGTGCTTTGGCCAGCCTCGGACGTTGTCCTGCAGCCATAGTCAGAGTTATTATGCCCTCAATTGGCACGACGTCATTAGTGAAGCCTACCAACGGAGAGTTCATAGGTCCCAAATGATTATTAGGTAAAGACATTTTTGAGAAAGCATCATAAAACAAAATATCAGTAGAGCTTTCATTAGCTACTAGAATGCAGCATACATCATAGTCAGCAATGTTTAAAGAGATTACAATCGCATCATTATGCGAAAATTGAACTCCTTGGGCATTTTCATTGGTGAAAGCAATGGGCTCCTCAGTTCTCTACCTCTTTCCGAGCTCTGCTGATCCGCTAATCTCCCCTTATCGAAGTTCCCCAGAGATGGTGTTGATGATGCCGAGGGGTGGTCGATCTAAGTTCTGCTCCTCCTTTCTTAGCGATTCTAGCTGTGGTAGTGCCCTCGACCAATCTTCCCATCCCTTAGGCCGACATTGTAGGAATTGATTGAGCCTACCTCATCTGATGAGCTCCTTGATCTCATCTTGGAGCTGGATACACTCTTCTATATCATGACCATGGTCACGATGATAGAGGTAATACTTGTTAGGATTGCGCTTATCAGGATGAGAGCACATCCTCTTCGGTCTAGATAGTTGCTCCTTGATCTCCATCAGTACTTGTATTTTCGGAGCATTGAGGGGGGCATAGTTGTGAAACCTTCAGAGGGGGGTGCTCTACAGCGCCCTTCTATTAGGGCTTCTTGGACGATAAGCCTGAGGAGGAGTTCGAACTCGCTAACACTTAGGGGGAGTCTAGGAGCATGGTCGAACCTCGTTTGGCTTCTCTTCAGATGTGGGTCTGTTTAGCTCACCTATTCGCCGTTCTTCTATGGCTTCATTATCCTTGGCCTTGAAGGCCTCTTCTGCTCGAGCATAGCCTTTAGCCCGAGCTAACATATCAATAAAATCTCTGAGGTACTTCTTCTCTAGGGAGAACAATAGATTGTTCTTCTGAAGGCCATCTTTTAGTACGGCCATGGTGACAGACTGATCTAGATTTTGAACTTCTAGGCAACTGTATTGAAGCAGTTAACATAAGCTTGGATGGATTCTTCCTCTTGCTGCTTGATGCTCATGAGAGAGTCGGAACCTCCGTGGGGGCGTTGGTTGCTGACGAAATGAGCCACGAACTGGTGGCTCATTTAGTCAAAAGAGAAGATGGTATTCGGCTTGAGGGCCAAGTACCAATTTCTGACTACTTCTTTCAGGGTGGATGGGAAGACCCGGCAAAGAATGGTGTCTGGTGCGCCATGGAACAGCATCATCATCTGAAAGGCTTCCAAGTGGTCGACTAGATTGGAGGTCCCATCGTAGCTCTCAAATTGAGAGAGCTTGAAGTTCAGCAAAATAGGTTCCTGCATGATGTGGTGAGAAAAAGAAGGGTCGATATAAATGTTAATACCGTGGGAGGAAGGAGCATGGCGGAGTTCTTCGATCTATCGGTTCATCTCTTATAGTTTTCGATCCAGATCCTCTCGATCATGGATCTTCAAGGTCTTTTGGCTGAACGGAGGTAAAGTCCCCCCACGGGTGGAGTCATGATCAGAGTAGGGGCTCTCAGCCCTCTGCTCCCCCTTTTTGGAGGTTATCGACCAACTAGCCTAAGTCGGCCGCCCCCAGACCGGATCATGAGATTTTGGAGAAGTCTGTTCTAGCTGAATCAACGTCAGAGGCTGCTACTGGTGCATGGCTTGCACTGCTTTTGTGAGACCACGAACCTGCTCACTAGTAGGATGAACTGCTTCGCATCCAACATTGCTGCAGGTGGAGCTTAAGTTATTGAAGAAGAAGCAGGGGTGGGCAAATTTGGTTGGGATCTGGCAGTGGAGGCCATCGACCATCGGGTAGAAGCTTTCTTGGAAGGCATCTTTTTTGAGAAGAACTCTAGAGGAGAAGAAGAGAGTTCTCTACTGAGTACTCCTTCAAGAACAAAGAAACTTTAGAAATAGAGGGCCCTTCCTCTAGTGCCAATCCTATTAGTGCAAAATTTGATCATCATCGGAGGAGTGCTGGAGTCAAAAATGATGAGGTTGCCGTTGGTGACCTGCAAGACAAGTCTCATCTAGAGCCTGGGGTGGGTGGCTCTGGCAAGACCCTCCAATATTCAAGTTAGCTCTTTCGACCAACAGAAATGGAGTACTCAATAGAGAAAGTTGCAGAGTATCGAGAAGAAGAAGAGAGCCTAGAGAAAACGTATCTAGTGGGTCTCTTTTATAGATGAAGTCTATAATAAACTGATAGCGACAGCCATAACCATCTGATAGTGGGCCACTCAAGCCATGTAAAGTTTGTTATAGAGGCTGGTGTTTGTTATCGCGACATGCCAGTCGAGAATGGTGTCCATTGTCATGACTTGCCAGTTTGTTGAGATTTAATAGTTGAAGTTCAGATGGGGTAGGCATCGATTGGTGAAGAACTTTGAGTTATATCAATTTTAGAGGAGTTTGAACTCCTTTAAGGCAGTCTATGTGTGAGTTGATTCATGATATGTAGGGCCGAGTTCGTGTAGAGACCCTACTGGATGACTATGGAAAGTTCGGTCGGGAGGAGTTCGGAAGGAGTTTGGCTATTAGAGGTGTTCGAAAAGAGTTTGGAAGGAGTTTGGCTATTGGAGGAGTCTGGAAGGAGTTTGACTGCTGAAGGAGTCTAGAAGGAGGTCGGAAGGAGTTTGGTTGCTGGAGGAGTTCGGAAGGAATTTGGCTGCTGGAGGAATCTGGAAGAAGTTTGACTGCTGGAGGAATCTAAAAAAAGTTCGAAAGGAATTTGTGATTGAAGCTCTCCTGCAACCACGAGTTACACCTGACCGAGCACCAAACCAAACTTCAACGGGAGTGAGGTTTACCTTTAACACTAACAATGAGAGAAAAAGGATACCACCCAAGCCCACCTCACATTCATCTCCTCCATCCTCCTGGTCGTGCCCTCCTCTGCCTTAAGTATCTCTATAGAAGTCATGCTCCATTGATTGTTAATTCTAGTGGGAGGGATCCCCTCCAAGAACCTATGTGACGAGGTCTTTTTGGGTTTGACTTGCAACAAGGATTCCTCACCACCATCCTATTGAAGTATTCCTCATAATTCTTCCAAATTATCTCCTATTATATTCTCGAACTTGATCAGACTCTTGGGTTTTGATTGAGCAACATATATTTTCACATCTATATTATCATGATTCTAGAAAATTCTAGGGTTCTGTCAGTGGTTTGCTACAAAGAAATCAAGTTCATGGGATGTGGAAATAGTCACCACCAACTGTGAGGCTTTGTTAACACCATTCTTTTCTCTTAAACATCCAACAAAATCATGTCCATGCCATAGATGCCACCCACTAGGAAGACAAAACTGGCATGGACCAAGGGCTTGCTACCTTCTAGCTTGCATCACCACCCTTTCTAGTGACCTTGTTGCCTCTTTTAACTTTAGTAACGAGCTCTCCATAGCTGCATCTAGAAGCAACCTAGGGTATAAGAGGGAGCAAGCAGGAGATCAATTAGGTTCCTTTTCCATCTCTCCATTAGTTCTAACTTCTTTATCTAGTTATGCTTTAAGAATTTGAAAAAGGTCAATGCATCACTGAAGTAACAACAATTTGTAGGTAGGATTTATTATAGATAGTTGCCAATCAATTTTTTCTCGAAAGAGAGTGTTTTCATTTCCATTTAAAGGTTATACCCCCTATTCTTACCACTCCCAAACTAATTAGAAGCCTCCTCTATGTGCAAAGCTATAATTTCAAGAAAGGAGTGAAGATGGTATGTATATCCTACCATAATTACTATCCTACTCCTAGTCAACTTATCATTATATGTGTGAGCGAGCTCAGAAGTGGCACTCACAAGTCTTGAAAATATGAGAAGATAGATCATGAAAAGATGAAAGTGAGCCGAAAGAAGAATCAGTCTCAATAGTAAAGTTCAAAAACTGGATCGGCTCACTCTGAGATTGAGTCGGCTCAGTTGGAAACTGGGTCGGCTCAGTCTAGGATTGGATTAGCTAGGTCTTAGAGAAAAATTTAGATAGAGAGCAATATTTTTGGACTATTAGAATGGTACACAACTGGATCAGCTCAGTTTGGGACTAAGCCAATCCAATCGTAGGTTAGTTGGCTTAGTTTAAAATTAGGCTGGCTCAATTTTTGTGGGTTATTATTTTATGTACGTGGGTTGCTTGGGTTTGGATAGTTTTTCTATGAGCTTGGGCTTGACCCTCTGTAAAGTATATATACTGAAAATAGGTCAAGGTTGTGAGAGTACTGAAAAATACTGAATAAAAATTCTTCTTCCAAAAAACTCTTCTCCTCTATTCCTTGATTTATTTGATCATGCTTCTGCAGAGATCTCTAAGAAATACTTTCTTGTTGCTTGGCTAATCACCAACAGCCACGTCGATCCGTGTGGGAAGAGCGCATATTTCCAACATTTGGTATCAGAGCAGTGTTGCATGGAAGGAAGGAAGATACCTAGGATTTACTACATCTAGGATCTATTGTACGAGGTTTTATCCTAAAAACTTCTAGTTTGCTTTGTGGTTGTCTCTAGATTGAGGTGGAGATTATTTATATGGAGGAACGATGATACAGAAGTTTGGAAAGAGGATCTAGGGCTAGTTAGATCTTTTTTGAAGGATAGTTTTGCTGGTGTGTGAGATCGTGAAGGATGTTAGGGATCTGTTCTTGACTTATTTGAAGTCATGGGATCAAGTGGATTCAAGGTGGATTTTGAGAAGTTCGATGGCAAGAAAAACTTTACTTTATGGCAGCAAAGAGTAAAGGACTTGTTGGTTCAACAGAGAATCTACAAGATCTTGATAAAAGAAAGGTCAGAAAAGATCAGTACTGAGGATTGGAAAGAGTTAGAGAAAATTACTTTTAGCACAATCTAGATGTACTTGGTCGATCAGGTTTTATCTGAGGTTTGCATAGAGACTACGGCAAAAGAGCTCTAGGAGAGATTAGAGAACACATACATGGGGAAGAACATGATGAACAAGCTATGGTTGAAGAAATAATTGTATAGTCTAAGGATGCCTGAAGGCGAAGATCTTGTTGCACATATCCAAAGGTTCAATCAGGTGTATTCTGAGATGATGAGTTTGGATGTAAAGATCGATGAGGAGGATCGGGCATTGCTGCTATTATGTTCTCTTCTAGGTTCGTATGATGGTCTCATAACAACTTTAGTTTATGAGAAGGAGACCCTAAACTATGAAGAAGTTGTTGGTATGCTCAGATCAAATGAGCAAAGAGAGAAGATCTGCAAGGGAGACCCTAAGTCTGAGATCTTAGCTGTGAATGAAAGATAGGGAAGATCAGAGGAGAAGACAAGAGGAAAATCCAAGGGCAGGTCAAAGTCTCGCGATTAGAGGAAGATGACATTGAAATGTTATAAATGTCATCAGCCTGGACACTTGAGGAGAGATTGTCCTCTTTTGAGATCAGAAAAAGAAAAGGCTAGCAAAAAAGATGATACAGCTTCTATGAGTAGTGAAAAAGATCTGCTAGTTGTATCAGATGGATCTACAGAGTATGATACTATATGCATATTAGATTCAGCATGCTCGCACCACTATACTTCTCATCGAAAGTGATTTGCTACCTACCAGAAGACTGATGGTGGAAGCGTCAGCCTTGGAGATGATCACCCATACAAAATAGCTGGAATTGACTCTATCAGGATGAGGATATATGGCAGGATCATTCGTACATTATCAAATATCAGGCATATACCAGAGTTGAAAAAGAATTTGATTTCTTTGGACTACTGAGAGGAGCAGGATTATGCTTTTATTAGCCAGGCTGGGAGTAGATGTCTGAAAATTTTTAAGAAAGCTTTGGTGGTGATGAGAGGTAGAAGACTGAGCAATAATCTTTACAGAATGGAAGGCTCAGTGGTAAATGGTAGTGTAGAGGTGCTAGTAGTGGCACAGAAGGAGCAGATTTTATATCGACTGTGGCACTATCAGATGGATCATATGAGTGATCGTGGGCTCACAGAACTAAGCAGAAGAGGTATGATCCTAACCCTGAAGGAGGGCACAGATCTTTGTAAGCTGTGTATCTTTGGCAAATAGCATAGGGTGAAGTTTGCTGAAAGTACCAAGCGCAGCGAGGGAGTGCAGGATTTAGTGCACTCGGATGTGTGGAGACCAGCTCCTGTATCAGCTAGAGGTGGGGCAAAATACTTTATTACTTTTATTGATGATTTCTTAAGGAAGGTGTGGATTTATCTGATCTGAGAAAAATCAGAGATGTTTGCCCGACTCAGAGCTTGGAGAGCTAAAGTAGAGAATGAGTCAAGAAGATAGGTAAAGTGTCTGAGGTCGGACAATGGAGGGGAGTATACTAGCCTGAAGTTCAGGAGGTACTATGAGGAAAATGGCATCAAATGCCATTACACGGTGAGGAAGACTCCCAAGCAGAATGGTGTCGAGGAGAGGATGAATCGGACATTGATCGAGAAGGTATGGAGTTTGAGGCTGCAGACATTACTCCCAAAGTCCTTTTAGGGTGATGCTCTAACTTTTTCTTGTTTTCTTATGAATAGGTCCCCTCATTATAAGCTAAATGGAGGCATTCCAGAGGAGGTCTAGAGTGGAAAGAAGGTGGAGCTTGACCACCTGAAAGTCTTCAGTTGCACAGCCTATGCACATGTGGAGGCAGCCGAGAGGAGCATATTGGACCCAAAATCTCAAAAGATGATATTCATAGGATATCCATAAGGAGTCAAGGGGAACCTGCTATAGGATTCTCAGGCACAGAAGTCAGTGATCAGTAGGGATGTTATCTTTGATGAGAAAAGCATCTTGAGAAGGTCTGAGATAGATGGAACTAGAAAAATAAAGGTGAACAATGATGGCTAGTCAGAGAATGATGGCACGTAGGTTACATCCACTTACAGAAGTATTCCTGTTGAGGTGGAGCTGGGCAGAAAAGTATTGTCTCAGATTGAAAATTAGCATGGAGGGCCAGCAGTTCAGACAGATATGCAGGAGCAGGCACAGATATCAGACAGAGATGTACCAGTGAGAGTGGCTTTGCACAAGCCCCAGTGTACTATTAGGAGACTGGACAGATATGGCATTAATGAGGTTATCTCTTATGCACTCATCATTGCTAATGAAGATCTAGAGAATTATGCAGAGGCTATAAAGCGTGAGGATAATGATTCATGGATGCAGGCCATGATGGAGGAGATGAAATCACTTGAGAAGAATCAGACATGGCAGCTGGTGGATCTTTCAAAGGATGCTCGACCTATTGGCTCAAAGTGGGTGTTCATAAAGAAAGAAGCACCTTCAGAATAAGGTGGAGTCAGATTCAAAGCAAAGCTGGTAGCAAAGAGATAGTCACAAAGGGAAGGGATTGACTACATAGAAATTTTCTCTCCTATGGTGCATCATACTTCTATTCGAGTTTTGCTGTCACTGGTGGCACAGTATAACATGAAATTGGAATAGATGGACGTGAAGATGGCCTTCCTTCATGGGACTTTGGAGGAAAGAATCTACATGAAGCAGCCAAATGGTTTCATGGAGATGGGACAGAAAGAAAAGGTGTGTTTACTTAGAAAGTCTTTGTATGGCTTGACGCAATCCCCTCGTTAGTGGTATCAAAGGTTTGATAGCTTTATCTTGAGCCAAGGTTTCAGTAGATATGAATATGATTGTTGTATCTATGTCAAAGATGTAGATGAGGAGGATGCCCTATACCTATTATTGTATGTAGATGATATGCTCATAGCCAATAGAAGTATGGATGCTGTGAAAAGGTTGAAAAGGGCATTATCATCTGAATTTGAGATGAAAGATTTAGATCTAGCTGAGAAAATTCTTGGAATAGAGATTTACAGAGATAGGTGCAAAGGAGTGCTTCATTTGTCATAAGAAAAGTATGTCCAAAAGATTCTGGAGAGGTTTGGGATGGAGAAGGCCAAACCTATGAAGATGCCATTACCGAGCCATATGTCTCTCTCTAAGTTACAGTGCCTCCAGTCAGAAGAGGAGAGAGAGCACATGGAATGAGTCCCTTATGCAAATGCTGTAGGTAGTGTGATGTACACTATGGTGTGCTGTAGATCAGATATAGCATATGCTATGAGCACGGTTAGTAGATACATGGCTAACCTTGGAAAGAAATATTGAAAAGCATTGAAATAGATATTAAGATATCTGCATGAAATAAGAAATTATGGTTTGGTGTTTGGTGGGCAGTCGGGAGGATTTGGAGAATAATCTATGAAGAAGTGTGAAGGTTCAGGTCCTCTGGAAGGATTTGTTGATGCAAATTATGCTGGTGATCTTGATATAAGGAGGTCTACTACTGGATACCTCTTCTGCGTATATGGTGGACCGTTATCTTGGAGATCAATCCTTCAACCAATCACGATCTTGTCTACCATAGAGGTCGAGTACATTGGGATAATGGAGGCTGCAAAGGAAGCCCTTTGGCTTAGAAGGCTGATTGATGAGTTGGGGGTGGAGTAGAGCAAGATTACACTATTCAGTGATAGTCAGAGTGCTCTGTTGTTGGCACAGAATCCAGTCTATCATACGCGCACAAAGCATATAGACGTGAGGTACCATAGGATTAGAGTTGGTGGAGGAAGGTGAAGTGAAACTGATGAAGGTCCATACTAAGGAGAATCAGTCTGATGCACTCACGAAGGTACTCCCCAGAGATAGCTTTCAGAGATGTATGGCACAGATGGATCTATTAAGAAGAGATGAGTTCACAAGGACTTGGAAGCACCAAGGTGGAGAATGTAAGCTCAGAAGTGGTACTCCCAAGTCTTGGAAACATGAAAAGATAGGTCATGAAAAGATGTGAGCGAGCCAAAAGAAGAATCAGTCTCAATAGTAAAATTTAAAAACTAGGCCAACTCACTCTGAGACTAGGTTGGCTAGGTCTCAGAAAAAATTCAAACAGAGAGCAGCATTTTTGGGCTGTTGGCATGGTACACAACTGGGTCAACTCAGTCTGGGACTGAGCCAACTCAGTCGTAGGTTAGCCAGCTTAGTCTAAAACTAGACCGATTTAGTTTTCATGGATTATTATTTTTTGTATGTGGATTATTTGGATTTGAAAAGTTTTTTTATGAGCTTGGGCTTGACCCTTTGTAAAGTATATATACTGAAAATAGGTCAAGATTGTTAGAGTACTGAAAAATACTGAATAAAAGCTCTTTTCTTTTGGAAATCTCTTTTTCTCTTCTTCTTCTCTATTTCTTGATTTATTTGATCGTGCTTTCATAGAGATCTCTAAGAAGTACTTTCTTGTTGCTTGGCTCATCACCGACAGCCACGCCGATCCGTATGGAAAGAGCGCATATTTCCAACAATATGCTTTTTACATATATTAGGTCCTATCTCTATTTCTAGTGATATAACATATTGTCGCTAACTCTTAGGATTGTGAATAGAGTTAAATGAAGGATGAGTTTGCGATTATTATTGTGCTTGATATAACTTCTCGCAATCATCCATTAAACAAACTCAAGAAAAAGTTTGAGAAATTAGATATTGTCATAGTGAAGGATCTTAGAGGCAGTGTTGGTAGTGGTATTTTCCAGAGGTGGCAATTTGAGAGGGTAGATAGATTGGATTTCTTAAACATTATTTAAAGTATTTATGCCCAAAAATAATTTAGAAAGTGTCTATGCAGTGCTTAGTAGTAAATAAATGAGCAACAAAAAAATAAATGTAAAGACAAATACATAATTATAAACATGAGATTTATAGTAGTTTGGTGCTCAAGTTGGCACCTATGTCCAATCCTTTAGTCAACCCACTTGAAAATTTCAACTATAATCCCTTAAGATTATAGTTTGATTATTTTTTTGGGTTTACAATCTAACCAAGTTGGTTTCTTCATGGCTCACCAAACAAAATTTTGCAATTGATTATTTTTCCAGGCTCATAATTAACCTAGTTTGTTTTCACTGGCTCACCAACCAAAATCTTGCAACATCCAATTTATAGCTTGGACCAACCCTCAAAATCCAAGTTTCTTCTCCAAGAAACTTATCACAATAGTTAAAAAAGGATATACAAGAATTTAATATACAAATAATAAAATCTTTAAACTCTTGAAGAGGTTGAAGTGGTTGAACTCTTGAATTACTTTAACTTCTTTCTTGAATGCTTGAGAGAGGACTGATGGAAACTTGAATGCTTTTGCTTGATGGTTGCTGGCTGAATTAAGTATACTCTTCTTCTCTTTTGAGTCGAGTAGATATGAAAAGGTGAGAATTGAAAGCACTTGGAATGTCCTTGCTCTCTTACTTGTTTATTACAATCAATAGCTTGAAATATTTTTCTCAATAAATTCAATAACTTTAATATTTTAGTTCTCAATTTGAATTCTTCACTTTTATGGCCTAAAAAATAGCTGAAATTAATGCACCAGTCGCTAAATGCATGAAATTATCCATTATAAATAAAATATGACCATTTGAAATAATCTAAAAAACTAGCTTTTATTCTATCAGCAACCTATGAGTTGACTCATTTAAGCTTAGTTGGCTAACATGAAGTGCTAAGTCAGCTCGGTGAAATTCTGAGTCAGCTCATTTATAGATACAAATTTTTTTGCTTTCAGTATGTTCTATCTACTTAAGATTGGATTGGCTCAGATCTTAATTCAATTCAATATAATTGAAAGTATATACAACAAAATCAAATGTGAATGAACTTGAGTGTTTGTGAAGAATATGCAATGTGTTGCAGTGGAATTAAAAGCAATTAGATTATGCAAATATATAAAGCAAATGAAGAAAGTAAGGAAGGCAAAAATCACAATATAAATATACAAAGATTTTATAGTGATTCGGAGCAACTCGCTCCTACGTCCACTCACTAAACTTTTCTTTGGAGTTTCACTATAATCTCTAGATTATAGTGCATTTATTTTGACTTGGGATCATAAATAAATCTAGTTAATTTTGCCGGGCTCACCAACCACAACCATACACTGATATTTTTTTTGAGTTCACTATCAATCCAGTTGGTTTTAAACTAGATGCACCAACCACAATCTTTATACTGTCTAATTACTGGCTTGGACTAGCCTACACCCTATGTTTCTTTTCCAAAAGAAACTTATAAAGAAACAAAAATACAAATATAAAAATTTAACACAAAAATGAAAAGGAAAAGAACTCATTTTAAAGATTGAAGAAGTGGCTGAATATGTGCTCTTTGGATGCTTCACTTCTCTTCAAATGATGCTGAGAGACTACTTGAGATATTATGGAAGATAACTCTTGAAGGCTTTTTGAATTTGAAGCTCAAATCTCTCTCTTTTCTTTTTCTATTGGATATTCAATGTATCTCACTCTACTTGAATGATTTCTTTTTTAGAATGCCTTAATATCTTATCCCAATTATTTTTCTAACTTTTTTTATACTTGGGAGTTACTTTTTAGTGAGTTTTGACCATTGGAAGGCTTACACTAGCCGTTGGAGTGGAGAAATCCCATTGGAGAAGTGTAGAAAACTAGCCGTTATACTCTATCCCATGCTTGGGGTTAATACTTTTTCTTTTGGGATTCGATACTTTTTACATAGGTGTCGCACTTCTTGGTCTGAGGTCGATACTTTCTAAGATCTAAAATTTTTTTGCTTTCTATCTTCTATTCTGTGCAATAGAGGTCGATCCTGGGATCGTCCTCTAGCATAGGGGTTAACCCTGAGGTCATCTTTTCTACATGCCAACAAACTGGGGTCAACACCTCTACTCTTGGGATCGACACCTGGCCTTCCTAAACTTTTGAAATCTTCACTTTCTATTTTTTTAAGGATAGGGGTCGACACCTTTGGCTTTGGTGTCAATACTGTCAAGTCTGAAACTCAAAAATACTTTCTTTGAACCCTTGACTTGGTGATTTTTGTGTAGTTCTTTTCTTGGATTAATTCTTCAGTTTGAATATCTGAAAAGATCTATACCCACTCTTGAAACACATGATTAGATACTTAAACATTCAAAGTTTGGTGATCATTAAAATTAATCATGAGGTCAACAATCTTTCTCTTTTGGTGATGGCAAAACTTTGAGTATATGTGTAAAAATAAAATTAATGTGTTTGAAAACTTAGCTAGCATAAGTTTTGAAGTGATAATATATATAAATATAAATACACACTTTATGAAGGCTCCCATTTAACTTAAAATCAGATTTATAGATTTTAAATATTTTCATGCTTTTTAAAATGATCTAAGATATTTCAAGAATTATCATGAAATGCATAAACTCATGCATAGAATATATCCAAAATGCATAAGCTCAAGCATAGCATATACTCAATGATTCTTCATTCTTCCCCCTTTTTGACAATATCAAAAATCTCATGGGAAGGAATAACATCAAAATCAATCAAAATTCAAAAAGATATATCAAATTTAGAGAATTTCAATTTATGTTTAAGAGGGTATCAAATTTGAATTTCATGGAATATTTAATATGAAAAGTAAGCATGTTTGATATCAAATCCATATTGATGTCACTCTTCCTCTTTCTAAAATATTTAAATTCTTATTTTATTAAGATATCTGAGGGATAGAGCCTTCCAAGATGTTTTAGCATAGCTGATACTAAGTAAAGTATGTCTAAAGCCAAATTTCTATTTGAAATCACTAATATAGATTTTCACTTCAAGTTCAAAAATTAGAACTTTTCAATTAAAAGAAGTATATCATGAAAGAAACATTTAATATTTATTATATATATTTTTTAAAAGAAATCCATCAATTTAATTTAGAAAAGGTATGTATTGTAAATGTATTCAGTAAAACAAAACAAAATTTGCAAATCAAGTTTAAATTTTGAATGTTTCTTGTATGGTAGAACTCAATCATTTTCAGATCTTTAAATGAGTTTTAAACTTAAAAGTGTGTATGAAACTCAACTTGTTTGCAGCATGAAAAATATTTTAACTTCAAATTAACTCCTATTAATTTTTAAAGAAGTTTGGTAATGTAATCAAGTAGATCAAAAGAAATAAGCATATGAGAATCAAGGTTTCAAGAGAATTTGGAATAGGATGAAATTAAATTTTTTTAGCACGATTCAATTTAAATCTTTCAAGATAAAATATGATTTGTCACATAAGAAAAAAATTCAGATTTAGAGTATATTTCAAATTCAGTTAAGCTCTAATTAAATGTTAAAGATAATTAATCAATCAAATTATGCAAGTTAAGTCAAAAGATTAAAAGCACATGAAAGCTTAATGGTATAATGTAGTGAATGTTCATTTTTCCAACACAAGTCATTTAGAATTTTTCAATCAAATCAAAAGTAAAGTATATGAAGTATTTCTCTCCCCTTTTGAGATAAAATACCAAAAAATTTATTTTTCTTTTAATATTTCAATACTATATTCTCCACCTATTTTTCATATTTAATACTAGATAATTTTGCTTTTTAACTTTTCTCCCCCTTTTTCTTTTAAATTAAGCATATTTAACATGAATTTAACATTAAATTTAGATTCATGAAATTTTAAATTTAGTTTTTAAAATTCAAAAGCCTTTTCAATTAATTGATCATTTTTTTTTAATATTTTCTCCTCCTTTTATTTTACAAACATAGTTATTTTTTAAAATTAAGTAAAATTTTAAGTTCTCTTGAGTTACTACCTCTGGGCAATAATTGATATTAGAGCGGATGCTCTAATATTATTTGTTAACCTAGTGGTTAAAGAGCTAAAGATCTTAGCAACCTAAATGAAATTATTTTTGAATGAAGGCCATTCTATTGATCATCCCCCACTATTAAATGAATCAAGTTACATACATTAGAAAATTAGAATAAAATTTTTTATACAATCACATGATTATAATTTATGGAAGATTATAATCAATGGCCCATACACACCCAATGCACTAATTTATGATGAAAAAATAATCCAACTAAATGCTAAGACTTTAAATATACTTTATTATTCATTAGATATAAATGAGTTTAATTTTATTTCTTCTTGCATTTCAGCAAAATAAGTTTGGAAGAAATTAAAAATGACTTCTGGAAGAGCAAATCAAAAAGAAGAATCAAGCTCTCAAGAAGACATGGAAGCTCACTCCAACTTATGCCTCATGACTCATAAGGATGAAAAGAAAAAGAAAAAGAAAAAATAAAAGAAAAAGAAGGAATTGATAAAAGAGGAGCATAGCAAAGAAGAAAAAAATGAGAAAGAGGAAGAAGAAATTATAAATCCTTATCTCATGGCCAATGATAATAAGGTAAATCTTGAGAATTCTTTCAATTTTATTTTTAATGAGTTGTTTGAAGCCTCCAATGATTTAATGGATAAATTTAAAAAATTGAGGCTCAAAAATAAAGAACCCAAAAAGTCTAATCTTCTTTTAGATGATGAAAAAAGTAAATTATTAATTAAAAAAAGATATTTTGAAAGAAAATAATACTTTGGCTAAAGAAAAAGAAGCATTTCTTAAATTTGAAAAATCTTTAGTTGAAAAAAATATTAAACTAAAAATAAAATTTGAAAAATAAAAATTTTATATTAAAGAAAAAGAAAACTTGTTGAAAGAAAAAAGTCACTTTTAGAAGAAAATACAAGTCTAAGAAAAGAGATTGAAAGATTGAAGCCTATACTTAACAAGTTTATAATTGGCTCTCAAAAGCTTCAATCCATTTTAATTAATCAAAAAGCTATTTTCAATATAGCTAAAATTGGGTATAATCTTTTAAGAAAATAAAAATTTATGAAGAACATGTTTAGTAAAGCTTCATCTAAAAATCATTCAATTACATATTTCAAATGTAACATAGTAGGTTATAAAATTTTAGAATGTAGTCTTAAATGAATTGGCAATACTTTGGTTAAACAAATTTGAGTTCCAAAAGAAATTATAAGCTCTAACTCTAATGGATCTAAGATGACTTGGGTTCCAAAGATTAGCAAATAATTTTGTAGGTACACTAAGAATCCAATGAAACTAAAGGAGAAAAATTCTTTTGATGGATGTCTTGAAAATGAAAATGGATGGATGATGCTATTGGATAAAATCCAAACTTTTCTCACATCATATCATCAATGTTTATTTGATTGATTCTATTGATTTTAATAATCTATTGATATGATTTCATATCATATTCACTTGCTTGAAATACTTTTCATATTTCGATAAGATTAGTATGAGTGATTAATTTTAATGTTTGAAATGATTTAAAAACTTTGATTTTTAAATCAATGTGCTCTTTTATAAGTATCATGTTTTGAATTGATATGAAATTAATTTATCTTGAAATTTAGCATGATATCTAAACTTTTCTTTATCAATTATATATTTAAGAATCTTGAATCAACAAAAGCTAAATTAGGTATGAATGTTTTAATTGCTAAACCTACAAGAGAAACAAATTTTGATGTTTCTTCATAGGATACTAAACTATCAAATTTTTTAAAAAATTGTATAACCTAAGTACTTGAAAATAAGATATTTAATCATAAAACTCAAGTGCTTGATATGTTAATTTGCATTGCATTATAGGTTGAATCTCTAGAAATTTGAAATTTTCTAGTTGAACCAAATTCCATAGAACCATTATCTAGATCCTTCTTGATTTGATCATACTTGATTTGTTTGATCTTCAAAGCCCCAATTGATTGATTTTTTATCCCTCAAATTAATTTGAATATCTTTCTTGATCATTGATTTGATTGTCTTTTCTTATCTTAAAAGAGAATTTATTGATGAACATTCATATTTTATTTCGATTGATTGATTTTAAGAATTGAGTTTCTTTTTTTTAAAAAAAATGGTCTTCTTGAATCTTTTGAAGTTGATATCAAGCAAGAAGATTTAAGAAAGGTGTTATTTATCTTTAAAGCTAAACATTTAAAGAGGACTTCAATTTTAATTATTTGGTATCAAATAGCTCTCTATTTGACATGTATTTGATTGATTTTTTTTTTTTAAAAGGAAAGAAATTGCTTTGTTTCAAATTTGGTTTTGTATAGCTATATTTTTAATATGATATCATTTGAGAAAAATTCAAATTTTTGAACCTAATTACTTGATATTTCTTAAGAAAATAAAGAGTTGATTTTTTTGAAGAATAACTAAAATTTTTTTTATGATTTATCTTGATTATTTTGTTGATATTAATTCAAATTAATTTATCATTCAAAATTTTTAAAATTATTTAATTTGAATCAATTCATCTTTATCAATTTAAAACTAAAATCATTGGTATCAAGCTAAATTTATAAATTAATCTTTAAGTGATATTGAATTATTAAGAAAATCATGATTTGATCTAAATTTTAGTTTAATTGGTATCAATGGTATCATTCTTGCCCTGCATTTTATTGCATTATTCTTAGTAAAAGAATCGAACATAATGTCTTAAATCTATTTCACATTGATATACTCTTGAAGTGATACCATTTGAGATAAATTCAAAGAATTTCATACTTTTTTTAAACTTAATTGAGTGATATTTCTTATGATAAGAAAGTTTTAAATTTAAATAAATTTTTTTCTGATAGATGTACATGTCATACTTTTTTGATCTTCTTATTATATATATTTTTTTGCAAACATCTTTTGAATTTAATAAAAAGTAAATTATTGAAAATTTGGTATCTTCTTGAGTGAATGCTTTGTTTGATTAATATTTAAATTAATTAATGCTTAGTTCACTCAACTGATACCTATATCTTTAAATTTTATTTAATTTTAAAATAATTTTGTTTGCAAAAGTAAGAAAAAAAGTATTAAAGAAGAAATGATCATTTAATTGAAAAAGGCTTTGAAACTAAAACTATCTTTCAAATTTAAAAAATCTAAATTTAGTGGTAAATTCATGTTAAATGTGCTTGATTTAAAAGAAAAAGGGAGAGAAAGGTTGAAAGATAAAATAATCAAGCTATAATTATAAAATATAGGGGGAGATAATATTATTGAAATATTAAAAGAAAAAAGGTTTCTTGGTATCTCCAAAATAGGAAGAGAAATGCCTTTTATCTTAATTTGATTAAAAATTTTGATTAATTTATTTTGAGATTAATAAATTTTGATCTTAAGTTCTCAATCAATTAATTTATAATCTTCTTAAATTAAGCTTTTAAGTATTTATTTAATTTGATATGCATGATTTGATTGCCAAATTATTTTTGAAAACTATTTAGAGTGAAAATGAGTTTAAGACATATTCTTACTCCAAATAAATTGATTTTCATACATTCTTCTACTTTTGAAGTTCATTTATAAATATAATACTAAATTTTTTATGTGCCAATCTTTTAAACTTAATTTGCGTGATCATTCTTGATAAATGATTGGAGTTAAATTAAATTTATAGCATATTCATTCTCAAAAATAAATTTTTAAACTTAATTTTAAAATTTATTTAAAAATTTAAATTTGATACTAAATTTTTGATGAGCATTGTAAAATTCTTATGAATTATTTATATTAAAATAATTTTTATTCAAAGCAATAAATTTGAAAATATGACTATCCTTTGCTTTGATACTATTTATTTTACTTTGCTCGATACATCTCCGATATATATCTTTTCAAAACTTAATTGATCAAAATTTTTTAAGAAAAGAAAAGTTTGAATATTAAAGTATATATTATGTTTGATTTCATGTTCAAATCTTTTGAAAAGTTTTATTCCTCTTAAAGCTTAAAAGTATATATTTGAAAATCTGATTAAAGATCATACTCATTCAAAACAGGGGAGAGCATATGATATTTAAATTCAAGCTAATTTTTGAAATTAAAATAAATATTTGAAACTTATTTTGAGTCAAAGGGAAAATTTTTAAAAGGTAGATGATTCATTTAAATTGATTTCATGAATTTAATACATCTCTCAATTAAATACTTTGATGATGATTTTGATGACTTTTTGTTTCTTTCCATAAGCTTTTTGATGTTGTGAAAAAGGATTAGAAGTATGTTGAGTATATAAAATATGTAAGTACTAATAATATGCAATAAATTAAAGACTCATTAAGAATTCTTTCATAAAGTTTAATTCATTGTTTCTATCTCGATTCACATTAGTTTCTTTTGCATATACTCAAAGTTTTGCTATCATCAAAAAGGAGGAGATTGTTGACCCCATGATTGATTTTGATGATTGTCAAACTTTGAGTATATTATGTATCTAATTATATGCTTCAAGAATATGTGTAGGACTTTTCAAGTATCTAAAATAAAGAATTTATCTCAAGGATAAATCCTCTCAAGATGCCATACCAAAATACTTAAAAGAATAAATTCACATATATTTTGATGGCTTAGTATAAAAAAAGTAAGATTGGAAGAAGAGAAAATAAAATTGAAAGAAATAATTATATTTAGAAGAGATTGGGGTCAAGAAATTTAAGTTTGGAAGGTCAAACAATAAAGAAAAATGAAGTCAGAAATTTTAGAGCCATCTCATAAAAATTTGGAAGCTTCTCCAAAAAATTTGGAGACTTTTTCAGCAAATTTAAAGACTTCTCCAAGCTGTTTGGCGTGCCTGCACATTACCCTGGCACAAGCTCGAGATGTCTCAAAAATAGCTTAAGACCTCTCCATTTTAGAAAATAGAAATCTTATTTCTATGTTCTGAGACTAAGATGTCTCGAAAATTCTTGAGAGCTCTTATTGTGAAACTGAGACTTTTCCCAGAAAAATCGAGACCTCTCCAAATGTGTGACAACTTTCAAGGAGATTTTTCTGCAAGCTTTTCAATGGCTACATTTTGGTTCTAATGGCTATTATAGAGCTTCTAAAGGCTAGAACTCACTCTTCAACCATCTCTAAGGATATTTAAATATGGAGAATCAATTTGGAAGAGAGATGAAGTGAGATTAAGAGATAAATTATTTTTAAATAATAGGCTTTCAATTGCACATCAAAAAGAGAGAAAAGGAGAGGGATTATTCAATGATTTCAAAGGGCATTCAAGAGCTATCTTATACAACTTTTTAAACATCCTCTCAAGCCTCAAAGAAGAGTTCTCAAGCTTCAAAAGAGCCAAACATTCAACCTCTTCTTAGGATCAAAGAGCTTAAATTCTATTTTCTATTCTATGCTAAAATTTTTATTTATAATTTAATTTCTTTATAAGTTTTTTTGGGGGAAAGAAACTTGGGGTTAAGGGTCATTCAAGTCAAGAATTGGACATTGTAGATTTTAGTTGGTGAGCCTGAAAAATCAACTGGGTTAGTAGTAGTCCCAAGAAACTATTGGCGTATGGTTTTGGTTGGTGCTCCTAGAAAAACCAACTAAGTTTGTTTGTGAGCTCAGAAAAACAAACACACTATAATCAAGGATGGATTATAGTGAAAATTCTAAGAAAAGTTTGAAAAGTGGACGTAGGTGCGGGTTGCACTGAACCACTATAAAGTTCTTGTGTGTTTGTATTGTGCTTTGTCTAGCTTATCTTTCTTACATTTAATTCTTGCTTGCTTAGTTTTAATTCTTGAATTGCAATCTTTATATCCTATTTCCGCTACTCTATTGCATGTGCTTTACCAACACTTAAGTTAGCCTAATTAAGTGCACATATTTGTTTAGAAAATAAAGTTGGATAAAATTTTTATAAGAACTCAATTCACCTCCCCTCTTGGGTTGCTACCTCTGGGCAACATTACATAACAAGGGTAGCTTGCTTTGATGGATCTTGCTCATCAGCAAGTTCTTCAACCTTTCCTTTTCTCGATGATCCCTTCCTTATCCATCTTTTGTTCACTTTTTCATACCCCATACGGTTGAGAGAGTGTTTATTGTGTATGTCTGAGTGATGCAACACCCTGCTTGGCTCATTTTCAAGATCAATACCTGCATTCTTGAATAGAAGGGTATGAGGCATCCTATATGGCAAATTTTCTTTATTTTTAATGATTACCTTTTGCATCTATTGGAGGATAAGAGTAGGAAGATCTAGAGGATACTCACAGATTATGTGATACATGATTTGCAAATCTTTTTCACTCACATGGTCAAACTTCCTGACCCTAGGCATGAAAATCATACAAGCAAATCTATATAGAAGATGCATCTCCAGAGACACTTCATTTTTAGAAGGGAAGATTGGATGATTCATCAATATTGGGCATCTAAAGTAGCTGCCAAAGAAAACTAATTAAGACGCGCAGCATCATTCCTTTTACTCTAGAGATAAGAGCATCATGTTTCATTACAACATTTTCAAAAACTCTAATACCAAGTTGGAATATACTAGTTCAATTAGGGAATAGAAAAATTTCTAACCCATTTTTTATTTTTGTACAAATAGAGAATCTCTCCCGATCAAAAAATTTGAAATCTACATTTGTTCCCATAGCAATGGAATGGTTGCACCTTTATAGGTGGAGTGGGGAGAAATGGAGTTGAAGCTCATTGATTTCTTTCCATTTGAGTAGTGCTTTTGAGTTGCCTCCTTAGAGAAATGGATACTAGCTTGAACGTTATTCTTCATGATCTTGGAGATTCTTCCTTTGTGATTCTTTTGCACTTCATCTGCTAAGCAAGATGTTTTATAGGAGTCATTTGCAAGCCAAAAACCCACAAAAAATCAACAAAAAACAATAATGGAGAATTGATTTTGGTGGAGTAAGGCTTTTGGAAAGGGATGGTTAAGAGAATAAGAATGATGTGATGAATGGGGTCCCTTAGGGCTTTCGTTTAAAAATTAGGTCCCAACATCTAGGTTGACTAAGTTCTCAGGTTAGCCGGCTAAGATGGGCACAATGAGAGTTTCAGAACTAGGCTTTCTAAAAATGAAACAATCCATCACACCTCATTTAATGTTCTTCAAAACTAATTAAATTAACATCTAAATATACATTCAAATATATATTGAAACATATATAAATTCAATGAATTTTGAACCATATAAAAGCAATTTAAATAGAATATAGCAAATCAACCATAAGGATCATAAAGGCCTAATTATTTTATAATCATGCAAAATCTTTCTTCATTTAAAGATCTAGTAAAAATATTAGCAATTTGATTATCAATAGACACAAATTCAAGCATACTATTATTATTTTCTACATGATTTCTAATAAAATAATGCCTAGTTCCTATATACTTTGATCTAGAATGCTGTATTAGATTTTCAATTAAATTAATAGTACTAGTATTATTACATCTAATAGAAATTTTGTTATAAATAATTTTAAAACTTCTAGTTGTTATTTAATCCATAGATTTGAGTACAACAACTTTTAGTCATAATATATTCGGTTTCCACCATAGACAATGCTATTGAATTTTATTTTTGACTAAATCAAGAGATAAAATTAACATTTAGATATTAACAAGTACCACTTTTACCTTTTCTATCTAATCTGTATTCAGCAAAATCAGCATAAAAAAAATAATTAAATTCAAAGAAGATTACTTCGAGTACCATAACCCAACATTTTGAGTATCAATCAAATATCTAAAAATTATTTTAACAGCAATTACATGTGATTCTTTAGAATTCGATTGATAATGACCACACATACATATGCTAAACATAACATTAGGTCTACTTACTGTTAAGTAAAATAGTGATATATCATACCTCTATAAAGCTTAAGATCCTCTGCTTTACCTTCTACATCTTAATTAAGCTTATAATTTGAGCTCATAGGGGTGCCAATACCTTTGACATTTTCTATACCAATTTCTTTAAATTTTTTCTTGTATATTTATTTTGGTTGATGAAGATCGTTTCATTTGATTGCTTGATTTGGAGTCTAAGGAAATAATCAATTCTCCCATCTACTCATCTCGAACTCTTAATACAATATCTTTGCAAATTCTTCACATAAAAGCTCACCAATAGCACCAAATATTACATTATCAACATAAATTTGAACAATTTAAAGATCATTTGATTTTCTTTTGGTAAAAAGTGTAGCATCAATATTTCCTCATTAAAATCATTATGAACCTAAAACTTACTCAAATGATCATACCATGCACGAGGAGTTTGTTTCAAATCATATAAAGCCCTGTTTAATTTGAAAATATGATCTAAAAATTCATGGGTTTTAAAATCTAAAAATTATTCTATATAAACTTCCTCTACAATATATCCATTTAAAAATATACTTTTAATATCCACTTGAAAATCTGAAATCCATAAAATATACGAAAGTTAAGAGCAATCTAATAACTTCAAGTCTGATAACTGGTACAAAGATTTCATCAAAATCAATTTATTCTTTTTGATTGTAATCTTGCATAATCAATCTAGCCTGGTTTCTAATTACACTATCTTGCTCATCAAGTTTATTTCAAAAAATCCATTTTGTACTAATAATAGGATGATTCTTAGGTCTTTTAACTAAATTTTAATTATTATTATTTTTTAAAACTAATTTAATTCTTCTAGCATAACAATAATCTAATTAGCATCCTTTTTAGCTCAAAAATTATTTTAGGTTCAATATGAGAAACAAATGCATAATGATTCAATACTTCTCTAATTGATGCTCTAGTCTTTATACCTTGAGATGGATCATCTATAATGAGTTCTTTAAGATAAGTATAAGCATACCTTCATTCCTTTGGTAAACCATGTGCATCTTGATGTGTAGTGGATGTTAATTCATGTATTTTTTTCATTCTCTTCTTCTTATTCTTATTTTTTTCTTCTTAATCTTAAGGAGTGTCTTCTAATGACATTTCCTTTATCTCCTTTTCAAGAGCACCTGCATCATCATCTCTGTTGATGGAAAAATATTAGCCTCATCAAATATAACATAAATGGACTCTTCTACAACTTTTCTTCTATTAAATACTCTATAAGCTTTGCTAGATAAAGAATAACAAAAAAAAATACCTACATCAGATTTTGTATCAAACTTATCTAGTTTGTCCTTACCATTAATCAAAATAAAACATTGACAACCAAAAACTTTGAAATAAGAAATATTTGATTTCTTTTCTTTGTAAAGCTTTTAGGGATTTTTCTTTAAAATAGGTCTAATCAATGCTTGATTTAGCTCATATTATTGCTTCCATCCAAAAATACTTTGGTAGGTTACTTTTACAAAGCATGATCCATGCCATCTCTTGTGAGATCTTATTTTTTTATTCTACTATCCCATTTTACTAAGTTGTTTTGGGTATAGAAAAGTTGTGATCAATGCTATTTTTAGAAGAAAATTTGTCAAAAGCTTGGTTTTTAAATTTCATATCATGATCATTTCTAATTTTTAAAACATTGCAATCCTTTTTACTTGTGATTTTTTTAAATAATTTTGCAAATGCTTCAAAAGCTTTATCTTTAGGTGCAAGGAATAAAACCTAGGTGAATCAAGAAAAATCATCAATAATAAAAAAATCAAATTGCTTGCCACTATGACTAGTAGTCTCGATAGTTCCAAACAATCCATGTGCAATAATTCCAATGGCCTAGTAGTTGAATAACAATCTTTGGTTTAAATAAAGATCTAGTTTGTTTACTTAATTGATAAGCATTACAAACCTTATTCCTTTCAAAGTTAATTTTTAGTAAACCTCTAATCAAATTATTTGTAATTAATCTAGCAATAGAATCCATGCTTGTGTGACCTAGTCTGCTATGCCAAATCCAACTGACTTCATTAACTTTGGCATTCATAGGAACTAGACATTCCATATTGTCCTTATAAAGATCATCAGGATCCATCAAGTAAAATTTTCATGTCTTTGTCCTATGAATTTAATACCATTATTAGTGGAACTAGTCATAATGCAATGTGAAGATTTAAAACAAACATCAAAGTCTTTATCACATAATTGACCAATGCAATATAGGTTATGCATTAAACCATCAATAAGTAAAATATCTTCAATATAAGTGGTAGGAGTATTCTTTATATTATTGAAACCAATAATTTTATCTTTAGCACTGTCTCCAAAACTAATAACTCCTCTATCTTTGGCTTTAAGGGAGATAAATTAAGATTTATCTCTAGTCATGCATCTTGAGCATCTACTATCTAGATAATACTTTCTTTTTATTTCAAGGGATGCCAAGAATACGTGTAAAATATGAATCAAGTCTTTTTAGGTCCCTAAGCTTTCTTAGATCCTTTGAGATTAGCTATAGTGGTTCCTTTTGGAATCCAAATTTGTTTCATCTTGATATTTTCAAATGTGAATACATTATAATCAACAGATTTATGACCAACATTATTATATTTGAAACAAATAATAACATGCCTTTCAAATGTGGGTTTTGCAAACATATTTTTTAAAAAATTTTTCTTGTCTGAAGTATTAAAATCTAAGCCACTTTTACCAAAAATAATTTTCTATATTTCTAAAGATACTTGCAAATTTAGAGAGCTAAGAGTAAATTTATTAACAATAGATTTTAATTTATCAACTTCTTTTTATAGAGTTTTTTTCTTTTCAATCAAATAATTTTTTTACTTTAGAAGACTTTCTTTTTCTTTTTGAAAGCTTGCTTTTTCTTCAATTAAGGAATGATTTAACTTTTGAAGTTCTTTATTTTAAAGAGATAGTATTTTAAGATCATTAAGCAACTCATAAAAACTATCATATAGCTTATCAAAAATAAAATCATTATAGTTTTCAGCATTTACCTCATCTTCATGCACCATGAAACAAAAGTTTGCCTTTTTTCTTTGATTCTTCTTCTTCTTCTGAGCTTATATCTTTATCGTTATTTCAAGTAGCCATTATTGCCTTCTTTTTGAAATTTCTGAAGGTATTTTTGAGTAGAGGGCAGTCAGTTCTAAAATATCTAGATTTTCTTGTATTCATAGCATAGTATTGGTTGCTCCTTTTTTTTGTCTTTGCTTCCTAGTCCTTTACCAATTTCTTTCTTCTTGGGGTCATAATGAACCTTTTAAATCTTATAATCATGGCCATTTCATCATCATTATTGGACACCTCTGATGTATCACTTTCCTTATCTTCATTGGCCATTAATTTCAAGGCAATTATTCTTCTTTTCTTTGTTCTTCTTTTATATTTTGGTTCAAGCTCAACTCATGAGTCAAGAGTAAGCCAATAATCCCTTTCAAAGGTAACTTATTGAGATCTTTAGCCTCTTAAATCACAATCACCTTGGCTTTCCAATTCTTTGGCAATGATCTAAGAATTTTACAAAAAAGCTCACTATTGGTATAGTCCTTATCTAGACTTTTTAAACTATTTATTATATTAGTAAATCTAGTAAATATATCAGCAATATTTTCACTAGATTTTACTTTAAATAATTCATATTTAAGTATAAGCATATTAATCTTAGATTCTTTGACTTGATTTGTACCCTCATAGGTAACTTTTAATCTATCCAAATTTCTTTTGCAAACAAGCATGCAGAAATTCGATTAATTTTGTTAGCATCTAAAGCACAATAAAGAACATTCATTGCTTTAGCATTTAATTAAGCTAATCTTTTATCTACATCATCCCAATCCTTTTTAGGCTTAGGAGAGAGAACATTATTAATCAAAATCATAGGTGTATGAGGACCATTAACTATAACATTCCATATATCATAATCTTGTGTTTATATAAAAACTTTCATTCATGCCTTTCTTTTTTTTGATAAATAAGATTGAAATTACATTTGAATAAAGGAAATAGAGGCAAAATTTGGGCTTACAAGTAGTCCCAAAAGTAATAACAAACCACACGATGGACCTAGATAATAAGCAACAATTACATACAAATAAGAGAGAAGTAGGATAAACATCTATATATGTATGTATATATCTCCTGGCAGTAGAATTTGCAGATCCTTAAAGCCTTTGATGATGCTTCCATAGAACACTTATAATAAACAACAGCTAGTATAGTCCAATAGCATACCTGCCATGTGCTTTTGCAGTAGTTAGCATCAAAAGCATCTTCATTATCAATTCTAGTAGTAGATATAATCACATATAGAAGCTGAGGTGTGACTAGAAGAGTATATATAAGCAAATTGAATCCACTATGAAGTGGAGTAGATCCATCTTGAGTGATGAAAAACATATAGCGAAGATAGTCATTTGTATCCTAAGCAATTACAAGCTTGGATTTGTAATGAAACCAATAACATATTAATCAGTCTGTGATTGAATTTGGATGAGAAGCTCACACATGTAATAAAGAGTACTGATTGAACAATGATAGTGTGACCCAAATACTATTGAAGTTTGGAAAGGATCACCAAGTATTCAACCAAAGAGACCCTTGGATCAAAGGTGTAGAACATATTGTTGACATGAGAAGTCCAGACAAGGAAATGAAGTCCATTTCTTGTGATTGTAATAGATGTTAGAGAACAACGTAGTATGCAATATATGGCAACCATGCTTCTTGATGAATCTGTAATAGTGGATCTACATGTAAAATAACAAAAACCATGTTAGCAAAATCCTCACTGCTCTTCCCAATCCTTTTTTAATGTTATTCCTCCTCTCTTCTTTTCCTTCCAATTCTTTCCATCTCTCAAATTTTTTTCATTTATTTTTGGGCCTGTAAATTTTTCCCATGTCATTTGCCTTTTTACATTTTTTCCATAATTAACAATTTTATGCATCATAGAATTTTGATAAGGAAGTATGCATTTCATCTGAATCCTATCTATTAAATAGTAGTGCACATCAGCCCAAACAAAAAGCATCCATATGTGGATATATCTCCTAGTGCAATAGTCCATGCCAAATAGTGCAAAGGATTTTGCAAGCAACACCTCTTTATCATGCCATAATTGCACATAGTCTTGAACTATAATAAAACATGTTGCATTCATAACTTGTGTCCTGATCCTCTTGATTTCTAATTTATATAAACTCTATAGAGGAATCTTGGTTGTATATACTACTATGATGTTATGAATGATGGAAAGCAAGCAGGATTTCTAGCTCTACTTTCGAAACTTTTTCAAAAAATAATTGCAGCAACAATAAAAATTAATCTAATTAATTTTGAAGAGCTATAGATTTGATCTACAAACCCTATATTATCAGGATCAAATATGATATTCATGCATGCTTTGAAATCTGAAAATAAAATAGTTGCAGGTAGTAAAACAATTTTACTATGTGTTCAGAACAAGTTACCTTATGCGGGTAAATGAACTCCACAATCGAAGCACCATTGATCTAATCACTAGGTAAATCTAATCATTGCAATGCAGCCACACATATATCTAGCCTCTATAGATGGTCTACATGAGATCCTGATCCCGATCGGCTCCTCTCAAGTGTTAGCTCGATGAAGAATGCTCCTGATAGCTAGATCTGATTGAACAATTTTGATCTCCCTCCATCAAAACTTTGAATGCTCCAGATCAGTAGGATGGGCAAAAGAGAGGATGAGAAAGTTTTCAAAAAAAATTCATGAAGATCTGACACTCAAATTTTGTGGAAATAGAATAGAAACCCTAGATCAAGATCTAGGGCAGCATAGCACTCAAACCTTGGCGCTAGTTTTCTCTCTCAATTTTTCTTCTCAGATTTTTTTATTATTTTTTTCGAGCTATGAAAAGGCTCACAAACTAGAGAAGAGGAGTCTTAAAAAATATCTCATCCAGAAAAAATTTCAGAAATTTTATATAGGGCAAATAAGTCAAGGTGGCATGTGGAAGAGTCGGGATGAAGTGGTTTGCTATTTGAATTCAAATCCTATTTGAATTCAAATTGCAACCAGATCAAACCCATCCATTTAGGATGTGAGAAGGGAGGGTGAAAGCCTTCTTTTGCATGAAAAAAAAATTCATGAGAATATCTTTCTCATGAAGAAAAAAAGGGTGCAAAGAGGATGAGGTGGTACATGAAAGACTAGGTCAAACTAGTCTCATAATTATTCATCTAATTAAACCAACCCAATCTAAATTGATTAGGCCCAATTAGTCCAAATTAAATTTAACTTATTTAGGCTTAATTAGGCATAATTAAATTCTAATAAAATTAGAAATTAAATAAGTCCAACCCTTGATCAAATCAATGATCATACTTCCTCGGCGATTAGATCATCTCATAACCTAATCGGATCAAATCCAACTGAATCTAATTCAATTAGACTTGATCTAAAAAAAATAATTAATCAAATTGAGTTAATTAGTGATCAAATTACTAATTAAATCTTTCATAAATATAGAGTCCAAACCCTGTGGGTATCCGGATAATAGAGTTCCATTAAAATGAAACTCTTGATCAAAGAGTTTCACACCAGTGGGATTCTTGATTTTGGTATCTAAAATGAGTGAAACTCATGATCACAGAGTTCAAACTCTCTATCATAGAGTTTCAAATAAGTAGAACTCAGAGTCCTAGAATGGTAGGACTCTTGGTCGAAGAGTCCCAGTCCAGTGGGACTCTTGACCATAGAGTCCCAGTCCACTAGGACTACTAATCACAGAGTTCTAGATAACCAGGACTCAAGAGTCCTAATGCAGTAAGACTCTTGGTTGAAGTATCCTAGTTCAGTGGGACTCTTGACCATAGAGTCCTAGTCTAGTAGGACTCTTCACCAGCCATCAGATTAGGTAGGATCCTCTAGTGTGTATGACCCTGCAGGTTCGAACCTAAGCTGGTAGCATAGGAACCACTTCCTATACTAAATGAAATGACTATCTAGCAATGATATCCAACATCTGGATAGATCGAATAGTCAAAATCATAACATTCAAAATCTACATGAATATGGTTACCACATAATTCATCTCTTTGACCTTTGTGTATGAGGATGACTTAGAGGTAAACTATCAACCCTGAAAAATATATCCAAATCATGTCTCAAAGCAATTAGCCCCACGACTCCTCACTAGGACTACCTTTGCCAAGGATTTGCTAAATTGAAACATAATTGAACACGGCTCCTAAATTGAAGTGGTCAATCTGAAGGAAAATCCTGATTTTCCAAACCAGGTTCATTCAGATCTGATCAGATTAAGAGATATATTTTAAAATTTTTTCTATTTGATCCTAATCAGATCTAGGATGTTTCAGATCTAATCCTTATTATTCTAATAATAAAAATAAAATCTAAATAAATTAAATCAAATTTAATTTACCTTGATGTAGGATAATCCTATTACCCATTGATGATCCTGTAAGCAGCGGAAGGTTCTGGATCTAGCCACGCAAGTGCCTGGCCTCTATCGGTATCCACTCGGACTGGATCTGAAGATCCTCTTCTTCTCTATCATATCTCCAAAAATTAGATCTGGATCTGATCTGAAGGATCTTCAAAACTCCTTTCGAAGATCAGTAGTTGTCCTTTGCAGCAGTGCAACCTTCTAGCTTTCAGTCACCTTTCTCTCATCTGGATTGCACCAACCAAGGTCCAAACCACTTTGGACATGGAGAGGAGAGAGAGAAGGTGGGTTTGGCATGGAGGAAGAGGGGAGAAGAGGCCTTGGAGCATGGGAATTGAATTCCTTTCCAATCTTTTTCTTTGAGTTGGGTGCAGGGTCTTATTTATAGACTTTCGGTGATCCAACTCCTCTTCTTCCCAACCAATCACAATCCTTTGTAAAATTAGATCTAAATCTGATTGGTGGGAATAGAGTCCCCTGGATTCCTCCTTAGATAGCACCTAAGATCAGTCAAAGTTGGTTCTTAGGAGAACTCTAATCGAAATCCAAAAAGGAGATGGAGTCCCTATCCAACAGGGACTCCTGGGCGCCTCCAAATTGGGCACACGCCAAGGGTGGCATGCACCCTCCTCCTTGCCAGGTTCTGGCAGGGGGACAAGCCCCCACCAGCCCTCCAATAGGTGCATGACACATGGACAAAAGTCAAAGTATCAATGGTCAACATTTGACCAGTCAAAGGTCAGACTTTTGACCAAAGTCAAAGGAACTGAAGAAATGGTAGGTGACCAAAAATGGCAGGTAATGTCTTACAAAATAAGACAACCCTTTTCTGACTGGACAACCTCCAGTCAGACCATATGAAGGCCTCTGATTGAGCACAAACTCCTTTGGCTCAGTCAGGACAACTTATTTATGATAGTAAAAGAAGAACGTTAGGTTCAATCGAGTGCTAGCACGATTTTCTTGAACCTAATTGAATCTCATTCAGATCAATTGAACTGGATCAGTTCAATTGATGATCACCAGATTCAAACCCTTATTTGTGTGATCCCAGTTAGGTTCAGTTCTGTATGGTAATGGGATATGTCATGATCTCTATCATCGACATCATCGAAACTCCTTTCGATGGATCAGAACTCTTCTGATTCGAAACAGCTAGAATGATCGATCATCTAAATCATTCTAATTGCTCCCAAAATCCACCAGTGACACCTAGCAGTATATGGTGGCAACCCATCAGAGCTGAATGCGAACCTCTTGGTGCAGCTACCTGTGTGATTAAGTTCTTCTATCTTGAGCCCCGATCAGATTAGGGTTAAGGTGAAACTCGTCAAACCCTAGTCTTCTATCATATGATGTAATCATTCGATTCAAGTCCGATGTGAAAATCTAAATAGAAACTCTTTCTATTATTTCACTCTGCCATGGCCATGGACTTCTGGACTTGATTCTCATGATCATCATAGGGCTGCTCCTCTACCACCGAGGTAGATAGATTCCATCTTGATGCTAATCCAGTTCCTACAATGAACATGCTATAGCCAACATACACCTCAGGATTCCATATGGCTAGGAGATCGAGTAATGGTGTAGTCAAACTATAACACCCTCAAGGTGAACTGTCCGATGCACCTCAGGTCAAAGAACCAGACACACTACTGCAGCATCGAGTCAGTCATTGACGAGAAGGTAGACTTCCCTAATGACTACTCGAGGTGGTCACGCTCAGTGCCCTCGTTCTCTAACGAGTACCTATACTCTCGCTCTGGTGTCTCCACACCGTAGACTCAAGACTCATCTACTAAAGAGAAGCGATTGTACACCAACCTTTCGGATCAATCACCATCCTCGTGATGATCCTATGGTCGGGAAAAGCATTTTATGAGTTAATAATGATTATTCATGTCTTAAATTTTCAACTCTTGAAAATATGAATTATCATTACCATTAACTCAAAGGATGTATCACAGACACTAAATACACATATGTGATAGAAAATAACCCATTTTATTGATTTTAGTCAAAATTATAATTTTGCCCCTAGAAGTGTATTACAAGTGTCAGCCAATTCTGGCTTCTAGGGCACATATATCTAACAATCTTCCCACTTATCCTAAAGCCAATTGGCTACAAGTCTAAGTCCCATCTTCTCAAGGTGGGCTTCGATCTTCTGCTGGCCCAACGGCTTTGTAAGTGGGTCTGCCACATTATCTGCGGAGTCGACTCTCTTGACCTCGACGTAACCCTTCTCGAGGTAATCGCAGGATGAGGTGGTATCGCCGCTCAATGTGCTTGGATTTCTGGTGAGACCTCGGCTCCTTAGCAAGGGCTATGGCGCCATTATTGTCGCAGTATAGAGGAATGGCATCTGATGGCATTACTCCGAATTTCTGCAGCAAACTTCTTGTACCAGAATGCTTCCTTCGCAGCCTCTGATGCAGCGATATATTCTGCTTCCATGGTGGAATCTGCTATCATGGTTTGCTTGGAACTCTTCCAGCTGACAGCACCACCATTGCACACAAACAGACTTTCAGATGTCGACTTTCGATCATCTATATCAGACATGAAATCCGAGTCTGTGTATCCCTGGACTTGGAGTTCTCCGTTACCAAAGACCAACATCATATCCTTAGTTCTTCTTAAGTACTTAAGGATACATTTCATAGAAGTCCAGTGTTCTTCACCTGGATTTGACTGATATCTGCTTGTGACACTCACAGCATGGGCTATATCAGGTCGTGTACATAGCATGGCATACATGAGGCTCCCTATTGCAGAAGCATAAGGGATCTTGCTCATGCGTTCTATTTCCTCAGGTGTGCTAGGGCACATCTTCTTGGAAAGATGAATACCATGTCTGAAGGGTATTAATCCCCTCTTAGAGTTTTCCATACTAAACCTCTTTAGTACTTTCTCTATGTACATCTTCTGTGAAAGTCCTAGCATCCTATTCGGTCTATCCTTATAGACCTTAATTCCTAGAATAAAGGATGCTTCACCTAGGTCTTTCATGGAGAATTTCTTGGACAACCATATTTTGACTGTCGTCAACATGGGAATATCATTCCCAATAAGGAGGATGTCATCCATGTACAATACGAGGAAGACAACAGTACTCCCACTGATCCTTTTGAAGACACACGGTTCCTCTTCGTTTTTGATGAAATTAAATGTTTTGATCACATCATTGAAATGAGTGTTCCAGCTCCGAGATGCTTGCTTAAGTCCATATATGGATCCTTTGCAGCTTGCAAATCTTGTGATCAGTATCACTGGATGTGAAACCTAGCGGCTGTTCCATATAGATATCTTCCTCAAGATATCCATTCAAGAACGTCGTTTTAACATCCATTTGCCATATTTCATAATCGAAATAGGCTACAACGGCAAGCAATGTGCGGATGGATTTTAGCATAGCCACTGAGGAAAAGGTATCCTGATAGTCAATGCCTTCGCATTGACTATAATCTTTTGCCACTAGTCTAGCCTTGAATGTCTCCACATTTCCCATCTGCACCAATCTTTCTCTTGAAGATCCATTTACACCCAATAGGTACTATACCTTCTGGTGGATCTACCAAGGTCCAGACTTGGTTTGAGTGCATCGAGTCAATTTCTGACTGCATTGCCTCTAGCCATTTCTCGAAGTCGATATCTGATATTGCCTCGTTGTAGGTTTTGGGATCATCACCATGAGCACCATTACCTATGAGGAACATTTCCTCTACTTCCTCTGAAATAATACCTAAGTATCTTTCAGGGGGACGAAAAACTCTTTTCGATCTACGAGGTGGAGGAGGTAGTGTTCTTATTGGCTCAACCTGATTTGGTTCCAATTGGTCCTTAGCTCGTTGTACTTATGAGACTTTCTCATCAAGCTTAATCTGCTTTCCAATGCCGCTATCTTGAATAAACTATTTTTCAAGAAAGATGGCATGTCGACTCACAATCACATTGTGGTCTTCTGGAATGTAGAAATAGTATCCTAATGACTCTTTAGGATATCCTATGAATCGAGCTCTGAAAGGACCTAAACTCTAACTTGTCCGCTTGTTGTCTTTTGACATGAGCCGGACAACCCCAAATTCTGAGATGACTCAGACTTGGTTTCTTACCATGCCATATCTCATACGGTGTGGTAGGAACGGTTTTAGAGGAAACCCTATTCAGTAGATAAATTGAAGTTAATAATGAATGTCCCCAAAGAAAATCAGGAAGGTCTGTGAAGCTCATCATGGATCGGACCATATCCAATAGAGTCCGATTTCTCTGTTTCTGAAATTTCGTTGAGTTGAGGTGTTCCTGGTGGAGTCCATTGAGAGACTATGCCATTTTTCTTAAGATAGTCTAGGAATTTTTGGCTAAGGTATTCACCTCCTCGATCTGATCGAAGAACCTTAATGGGTTTTTCAGTTTGTTTTTCTACTTCATGTCTGAATTCTTTGAACTTTTCAAAAGCTTCAGACTTGTGTCTCATAAGATACACATACCCATACCTAGATAGATCATCGATAAAGGTAATGAAGTAGACAAAATTGCCTCTAGCCGGCACATCAAATGGGCCGCACACATCAGTATGTACTAGGGCAAGGAGATCTGTGGCCCTTTCCCCATGTCCAACAAAAGGGAGTTTAGTCATTTTGCCTTGAAGACAAGATTCACAAGTTGGATATGACTCGAAAGTCAATGGACTCAATAGCCCATTTTTCTCCAATTTGTTGATCCTATCTTCTGCTATATGACCTAATCTCAGGTGCCATAGATATCTATCGTTTGGACTATCCCTAGGTCATTTGGCATTCATATTTTGCTCGATAGTTAGAATAGATACATCAATATGTAGCTGATAAAGACCGTTAATAAGAAAACCATTTGCAATTTTATTTCTTTCATAAAGAATGTTACAATGGTCCTTAAAGAAGGTAATCACATAGCCTTCTTAGTGCTAAGCATGAAATAGAAATCAAATTCCTGCTAGCTGCAGGCACATAATAACAGTCTTTCAAAACTAAGTCTAAACCAGATGGTAATCGAAGAGGATATGTTCCACGGCTACTACAGCAACTCTTGCTCCATTATCGATGCGTAGGATCATGTCTCCATCCCTCAGCCTCCTGCTATCCTCAAGATCCTGCATGGAAGTGCACAGATGAGCACTAGAACTAGAGTCAAGCACCCAACTGGATGCAGAAGAAATCATAAGGTTAGACTCAATAACGAGCATACCTCCAGAAGGACCTTCCTTCTTGTTCTTCAGGGTGGCCAGGTAAGTAGGGCAGTTCCATTTTCAATGGCCGTCACTGTTGTAATGGAAACACTTTCCTTTGACATCGGCCTTCTTCTTCGGCTCTGCCTTCTTCTTCTTTTCTCCTTCCATCTTCTGCTTTTTCGTAGACTTCTTTTTCTTTTCATAAGACTTTCTTTTAGGAAGAAGTCCATTCCATAGCAAGAACTGAGCCTTTAGAACCTTTCATAGAAAGCTCAGCGGTGACCAGCATATTCATTAATTCGGCCAAGGAATTTTGAAGTTTATGCATGTGGTAATTCATGATGAATTGCCCATATGCATCAGTCAAGGATTGCAGAATAATATCATTCTGCAGATCCAAGTCTAACTTCACACCGAGCTTCTCAAGCTCTTTCATGTCCTTGATCATCATCAGATAGTGATCTTGGACTGACTGCCCATCACGCATCTTGGCCTTAAAAAGTCATTTCGTGACTTGATACTTGGCTGCGCGACTCTGTTCACCAAACATCTCCTACAGGTGAGCCAATATTTGGGGAGCAGTCCTGATATCTTCATGTTGGCGATGGAGCTCATCAGACATCGAGCCCAACATGTAATATCTGGCCTTATTATCTTAATCTATCCATTTTTTCAAAGATGCTCTCTGTTTAGTGGACGGATGGACTGGTAAGGTGGGAGGGTCCTGGTCCAATACATGGGTTAACTTCTTGGAACCCAAAACTATTTTGTAGTTCCTGAGCCAATCTTTATAATTGGATCCGATCAGTCTATGTGTGTCTAGGATACGTGCCAATGGATTGGATGCAGACATTTTTCTATAGAGAGTCAAAGATTCTAGTTAGATATTGTAATTATGACTTGACCAATTTATTTAGGAATTTTATTTTTAAACAAATTAGCTCCCACTATTTTCTTGGATCCCTACACTCCCCTCTATAGAGATGCAAAAATCTCCATGATTAATGATTTCTAGTGGGTGGTGCGGTCACACCAACTGACTCATCACCTCACCTGACAGTTATTGGTGATGGATTAGCCAATGAGTGAACAACTCTTGTTCAATGATTCTTTAATCATGGTGCACCCAAACTTGGTCTCTAATTCATGAATCTCACCATATCTAAAATATTGAGTCCAACTCATCCTCTAGCCCATAGCATCCAATGCCTAATAGACATGGTTGCATCTTTTCGATGCAATTGAGCTACTATATCTAGCCGAGAATAATCAATCCCGAAAAGGGCCCGCACATCTATAATGGTGGAAGACCTCAGACTTAATCTTTTTTAAGGAAGAATTGATTTAGGTCTCATTAAACTAGACTTGTCATAGTCATAATAATTATGACTAACCTAGTGGAATGGGTTAGCTCAGATTATTGACCACCTCAGATCAGAACTATGTCAACAGATATGGCCAGGTAAGTGAGATCGGTGGAAGAAATATGCCATTAACTCATACAAGAACGCATTCAGATCGAGTAGCTTCCAATTAAAAATCAGTCGATCGTATGTGCCAAACTTACCTTAGATACCAAATTATTAAGCCAGAACCAATTGGGTTAGCTTACAATCTAGACTCTAACCTCTGAGCCTAATTAGGTCTTGCTTGATCGTGACTCGATCTTGACCCAGACTTAATCCTATTAGGCTGGTCAATTTAAGCATTGTTGATCCCATCTAACTAACTTTTGATTCAGTTTGATCAACCGCTTAGACCTAATTGAGCTACCCAAGTCCAAACCTAATATTATGAATATGTCTTAGATCTAAAATTCTTAATTTTAGACCTAATTAATATTTCATAATCTTAATTTTTAATTAAGTAGGGTTTATAAACAAAATATGCATAACAAATCCTAGGGTTTCAGGATCTAGGATTTTGCAGAAAGTAAGTTTTGGGTTTTTGATTAAGGACGAACCTGCAGCACCCCTATACATCATAAGAACACCCCATCGGATGGGAGGAGAGGGCCTTTAAACCCTTCTTCGTTCTTATGACTAGACGGCCAAGAGGAACGCCTTAATCAGGAACATGCAATACTACAAAACAGTTTTAGATCTATATCATATATCTCATATACAAATTAGATCTAATCATGGCATATTTTGCATACATCTCATGTATCGAGTCATGCATGTTTTCAGATCTAGATTATCTCATAATAATCTAAAAAATTAGATTTAAATTATTCTAATCAAAATAAATTCTAATCTAGATAACTATGTAGAACTATTCTACAACTAGTCTAGACATGCATCAATCATATCTCATATGATATTTAAAATTAAATAATTTTTATTTACTATTTTTTAAATGTTATTATAATAATTATAATATCAAAAAATAGTAAATAAATAGATCTAAAATATGATTTAATCAAATTAAAATAGTAAATCAAATTAAAATATGATTTAATCAAAAAATAGTAAATAAATAGATCTAAAATAGTAAATCCTCCTTGCTAGGTTCTGGCAGGGGGACAAGCCCCCACGAGCCCTCCAATAGGTGCATGACACGTGGACAAAAGTTAAAGTATCAATGGTCAACATTTGATCAGTCAAAGGTCAACTTTTGACCAAGTCAAAGGACGAGAAATGGCAGGTGACCAAAAATGGTGGGTATTGTCTTACAAAATTAGACAATCCTTTTTTGATCTGGAGAGGCTCCAGTCAGACCAGGTGAAGGCCTCTAAATGAGCACAAACTTCTTTGGCTTAGTCGGGACAACTTATTTATGATAGTAAAAGAAGAACGTGAGGTTCAATCGAGTGCTAGCACGATTTCCTTGAACCTAATTGAATCTTATTTAGATCAATTGAACTAGATTAGTTCAATTGATGATCACCATATTCAAACCCTTGTTTGTGTGACCCAGTTAGGTTCAGTTCTGTATGGTAATGGGATATGTCATGATCTCTATCATCGACATCATCGAAACTCCTTTCGATGGATCAGAACTCTTCTGGTTCGAATAGCTAGAATGATCGATCATCTAACTCATTCTAATTGCTCTCAAAATCCACCAGTGACACCTAGCAGTATATGGTGGCAACCCATCAGAGCTGAATGCGAACCTCTTGGTGCAGCTACCTATGTGATTAAGTTCTTCTATCTTGAGCCCCGATCAGATTAGGGTTTAGGTGAACTCGTCAAACCCTAGTCTCTGTCAAATGATGTAATCAATCGATTCAGGTCCAATGTGAAAAGCTAAATAGAAACTCTTTCTATTATTTCACTCTGCCATGGCCATGGACTTCTGGACTTGATTCTCATGATTATCATAGGGCTGCTCCTCTACCACCAAGGTAGATAGATTCCATCTTGATGCCATCCGGTTCCTACAATGAACATGCTATAGCCAATATACACCTCAGGGTTCCATATGGCTAGGAGACTGAGTAATGGTGTAGTCAAACTATAACACCCTCAAGGTGAACTGTCGATGCACGAGTCAGTCATTGATGAGAAGGTAGACTTCCTAATGACTACTCGAGGTGGTCATGCTCAGTGCCCTCATTCTCTAACGAGTACCTATACTCTCACTCTGGTGTCTCCACATCATAGACTCAAGACTCATCTACTAAAGAGAAGCGATTGTACACTAACCTTTCGGATTAATCACCATCCTCATGATGATCCTATGGTCGGGAGCATTTTATGAGTTAATAATGATTATTCATGTCTTAAATTTTCAACTCTTGAAAATATAAATTATCATTACCATTAACTCAAAGGATATATCACAGACACTAAATACACATATGTGATAGAAAATAACCCATTTTATTGATTTTGGTCAAAATTATAATTTTGCCCCTAGAAGTATATTACAAGTGTCAGCCAATTCTGGCTTCTAGGGCACATATATACAACACAATCCTATCTTGACTCACATACTGACTCCTCAAGTACTTGATTATGCCTAAAAATTTTTCGTCACTGAATTAGAAATTTAGGTAGTCTAGCACCAAAGCATAGTGAGTTGCTTGGAGGTCATCGTGGTGATCTTAGATCGAAGAGACACTTATACCCATATTCCTATTAGAGCAAATCTTGATGGTAGAAAAACTTTGGAGTTGGTCACGTTCAGTGCAAATATACCCCTACATCTCACCTACATGCCATACTAGTATCTACACATTTCTTGGTTAAGAGGACAATCAACCCATATGGCACACAATGATCTACACTTGATAAACATTGTCATCCTTGGTAACAACATATCATTTAGTCATGAACAGGTTTAAAGACTAAATGACAAATCCTTCTTGTCGATTCTAAATAGTCCTAAGGACATCACCATGACACAGGAGTTCATTAGAAGATGTGAGATTTTATGATGATAAAATATCAAAATAAATTTTATTTATTAATAATTCATATATAAGTATAAGAAATAGCACAACTGTCAATAGGCTGATAATTGTTTTGGGATACTATTCCCAATAATCTCTCACTTAGAATAAAGCCAATCGGTATAGTATCTAATATTCATCTTCGATTTTAAGTCGTTGAACTTCTTCACCGCAATAGCTTTAGTGAATGGGTTGGCCAGGTTCTTCTTTCCATCGATCTTCTGAAGGTCAACGTCATCTCGATCCACGATCTTCGGATAAGATGGTAGCAGTGTAGAATATATTTCGTCCGTTGGTATACCTTCAGTTCCTTCATCTGAGCAATGGCTCTAGAGCAGCTGCAGTAGAGTAGAACTAGACCATCAAGGGAGGGTGCTACTCCAAGCTTAGTGATGAATTTTCTTAGCTACACTACTTCTTTGATAGATCTGATGCAGCAACATACTCTACCTCGCAAACTGAGTCAGCCACAATGTGTTGCTTGAAACTCTTCTAGCAGACAGCTTCATCATTAAGGCTAAATACATACCCCATCACACTTTTGTTGTCATCATGATCAAACTGAAAACTAGAGTCTATAAATTTAACAAGTCTCAGGTCTAACTAACCATAAACAAGCCACTGATCCTTAGTATTTCTCAAATACTTCAAGATGGTTTTAACTACTTTTCAATAGTTCTTCCTTAGATTAGATTGGTATCTACTCACTACCCCTAGTGAGTATGCCACATCTAGTCATGTATATATCATGGCATATATAATAGAATCCACTATTGAAAGCATATAAAATTCTACTCATATGCCCTCTCTCTCTCTTAAGGTGTTGTCAGATAATCCCTCTTTGAGAGAAAAATTTCATGACCTATCGGTAGATTGCCTTTCTTGAAATTCTTCATGCTGAATCTTTTCAGCATAGTGTCAATATATGTGGACTGAGATAAGCTGAGCAACCTTTTAGATCTATCTCTATAAATCTTCATTCTTAGGATGTAGGAAGCTTCTTCCAAATCCTTTATGGGAATTATGATGACAGCCAGATCTTTATTCCTTATAATGTAGGAACATCATTCTCGATTAAGAGAATGTCATCTACATAGAATACCATAAATACAACTATCGGATCATTAGCCTACTTATATATGCAGGGCTCTTCTCTATTCTTAATGAAGCCATATGTCTTGATCATCCTATCAAAATATATATTCCAACTCTGAGATGCCTGCTTCAGTCCATAAATGGATCTTTGAAGCTTGCACACTTTAGACTCATCTATGGATGTGAATTCTTTAGGTTGTATCATATACACCTCTTCTTCCAACTCTCTATTCAGAAAAGCTATTTTCATATCCATCTATCAGATCTCATAGTTCAGATGGGTAGCTATCGCAAGCATGATTCGAATGGATTTGAGCATTGCCATAGAAGAAAACATCTCATCATAGTCTATACCATAATGTTGACGATACCCCTTGGCAATCAGATGAACTTTATGGGTCTCCATCTTCCCATTTGTGGCCCTTTTCCTCTTGAAGACCCACTTACACCCTATTGGTTTTACCCCTTCAGGTGGGTCAACCAATGTTCATACATCATTGACCTTCATGGACTCCATTTTAGATTTCATGGCCTTAAGCCATTTCTCAGAGTTGGATCTCTGCATTGCATCCATGTAAGTGATCAGATCCTCTTTGTTCTCATCAACTTCAATAGGATCACCATCCCGGATCAAGAAACTGTAGTATATGTCTAGTTAACATAGTACTCTACCCAACCGTCTTAAGGGTGCAAGTTCAATGGGTTCCAGATTTGATCTAATCAAATCTGGTTTAGGTTCAGCTACTTGTGTTGATTTTTCTACTTACTGAACTTCCTCAAGATCGACCTTAGAGGCATTAGTCCCTTGACCTGGGAACTCCTTTTCTAAGAAGATTGCCTTAAGGCTGATAAATACCTTTTGCTCATCAACTAGATAGAAGTAATATCCTTTGTTCTCTTTTGGGTATCCTACGAAATAACACTTGTTAGACCTAGGTCCAAACTGGTCCAGTACTAAATGTTTGACATAAGCCAGATACCCCCAAATCCTAAGGTGCGAGAGTACTGGTTTACGTCCTATCCATATCTCATATGGCATTTTGGAGATAGACTTACTCAAAACCCTATTTAGAAGGTAACAGGCTGACTCGAGCGCATATCCCCATAAGAAGATAGACAAATTAGCAAATCCCATTATGGATCGAACCATGTCTAATAGGATCCGATTCCTTCTTTCAAACATACCATTATGCTGTGGTGTTTCAGGAGTCCATTGGAAGAGAATTTTATTATCTCCTAGATATGTCAAAAATTTATTGAAAAGGTACTCACCCCTTCAGTCAGACCAAAGAGTTTTAATACTTTTTTTAGTTTATTTTTCTACCTCATTATGGAATAGTTTAAATAGTTCAAACGACTCCGACTTATACCTCATTAAATAGACATACCCATATCTCGATAGGTCATTTGTGAAGGTTATGAAGTAGAAATATTCACCTCTAGCACTTGAACTCATGGATCAACATACATCAGTATGTACTAAACCTAAGAGTTCACTAGCTCGCTCACCTTTTTCAGTAAAAGGTGACTTGGTCATTTTACCAAAAAGATAGGACTCATAGATCGAAAGTGATTCACAATTATCAATTTCAAGAATTCCTTCTTGAGCCAACCTATTTATTTTGTTCTTATTAATATGACCTAGCCTATGGTGCCAAAGATAGACTTCTGACACATTATCTAATCTAGGGAGTTTACCAGAAGATTGAACCATGTTAAAAGGCTGTGATAGTAAATAAATACCATTATTCAATTGTCCAACATAAATCGTAACACCATTCAAAATGATATCATAATTTTTTTTATTAAAAATTGATAATTATTCTTGGCCAAAAGGCCTATAGAAATAACATTTAATAAAAAATTTGGATAGAACTGACATTCACTAAGAACAACTTTATAAGAATTGATTATAAGGTTCATGGTTCCTAAAGCTAGAACTAAAACTTATCTTCCATCTCCAACATTAGGAATCTCTCACCTTCATCAAATCTTTTACTGACCTATAAACCCTGCATCTAATTAAAAATATGATAAGGGCTTCTAGTATCTAATATCTAGGCAATAATATCACATATTGAGAAGTTGCAAGATGTTATCATATAATTACCTTGCCCAGCAATAATTTACTTCTTTCTTGGCCTGTTTGGATTTAGGAAGGTAATATACTGAGGACAATTTTTCTTTCAGTGCCCCTACTTCTTGCAAAAGAAGCACTCCATCTATCTCTAGTCGGGCTTGCCTTCTTGGTCTGACCCTGTGCATTCATCGCGACATGAGGCTGCACCTTTTGTTCTTCTTCTTCTTATTTTTTTTCTTTTTTAAAGGATTGATGACTAGAAGAAGACCCTCCTGCTATATTCACCATCTTCTTGTAGAGCTGGTGATCCTTCTCAAAGTTCTATAGCAATTCGAATAAACCATGATAGTTTATTATAGACTTTGTCATTCGAAAATGAGTAAGAAAAGGAAGGACTTAGGTAAAGAACTAAGGATCTCATCCTTTCCGAGCTGCTCATGCAAGAAAAAGCCTAGCTTACTCAGGTGCTCAATTATCTCAATTATGTACAATACATGATCGGTGACTGAGGTTCCATCCCTCATTCAAGCATTGAAAATGGCACAACTAGTCTTATGCCTCTCAACATCCTCAGGCATGCCAAAGCATTCAACATTTGAAGTATCTCCTAAGGCTGGGCATTTTTGAACCACGACTGAACTCGTCATTCATTACCACTAGCATGATGCACCGAATGGTAGTACGGTCGTTGAGCCACTTCTGATAAGTGTCTTAAACTACTTCTCTAGCATTCAGAGTTGGCTCCTCAGATGCTGGATTAGTCAATACATATAAGATCCGCTCATGCTTCAGGATGATTTTCAACTTTCGATATCAGCTATCGAAGTTGAGTCCCATTAATTTGTCATTATCTAACAATGATCAGAGTGATAAAATAGTGGCCATTTCTGTATTAAGAAAAACTAAACCTAATTAGTATATGAATTATTAATCCTAAAGACTTGGACTTTAGTTTAAAGATCCTGTCACTATTTTATTTGAACTGATAGCCTCTACCTTCAATTCGAGAAATTACTTTAATTCTTTAGTGGGTATTAAAATCCATAGACTATACACAAGCCAAACTTTGGTTGGTCAACCCATATGCATTTATGGGTAGGTTCTATTAGATATGTGTGCCCTGAAAGCTAGAATTGGCTGACACTTGTAATACACTTCTAGGGACAAAATTATAATTTTGATTATAAATAATAAAATAGATTATTTTCTATTATAAATGTGTATTTAGTGTCTGTGATACATTCCTTGAGTTAATGATAATGATAATTTTTATTTTCAAAAGTTAAAAATTTAAAACAAAAATTTTCATTATTAATTCATAAAATGCTCCCGACCGTAGGATCATCATGAGGATGGTGATTGATCCAGAAGATGGTGTACAATCACTTCTTCATAGTAAATGAGTCTTGAGTCTACGGTGTAGAGATATCAGAGTGAGAGTATAGATACTCGTTAAAGAATGAGGGCACTGAGTGTGACCACCTCGAGCAGTCATAAGGAAGTCTACCTTCTCATCGATGACTGACTTGAAGCTGCAGTGGTGTGTCTGGTTCTTCGACCTGAGGTGCATCGATAGTTCATCTTAACGGTGTTATAGTTTGACTACACCATGACTCGATCTCCTAGCAGTTTGAAATCCTGAGGTGTATGTTGGCTATAGCATGTTCATTATAGGAATTGGATTGCACTAAGAGGAAATCTATCTACCTCGATAGATGAGAAACAGTCCTATGATGATCATGAGAATCAAGTCCATAAGTCCATGGCCATGGTAGAGTGAAATAACAGAAAGAGTTTTTATTAAGATTTTCACATCAAATTTGAATCGAATGATTAAATCATATGATAGAAATTAGGGTTTGATGAGTTCACCTTAACCCTAATATGATCGGGGCTCAGGATAGGAGAACTTAATCATACAAGTAGCTACACCGAGAGGTTCATTTTTAGTTTTAATGGGTTGCCACCATATACTGCTAGGTGTCACTAGTGGATTTTAGAAGCAATTAGAATGATTTGGATGATCGATCATTCTGATTGTCTGAATCAGAAGAGTTCTGATCCATCGAAAGGAGTTTCGATGATGTCGATGATGGAGATCACGACATATCCCATTACCATATAGAACTGAACCTAACTGAATCACACAAACAAGGGTTTGGATTTAGATATCATCAATTGGACTAATCCAGTTCAATTGATTTGAATTAGATTCAATTAGATTCAAGAAAATCATGCTAGCACATGACTGAACCTAACGTTCTCCTTTTTATTATCATTAAAAGTTGTCTCGACTAAGCCAAATGAGTTTGTACTCACTCAAGTACCTTTACTTATTTTGACTAGAGCTTGTCCAGGTTAGAAAAAGGGTTAGCTTAATTTATGAGATAAATTTAAGACAACATCTACCATTTTCCATCACCTACTAATTCTTGTCTTTGACTTTGGTCAAACATTGACTTTTGACACTTAGACATCTACCCATGTGTCATGCACCTATTGGAGAGCAGATAGGGGCTTGTCCCCTTACTAGAAATTAGAAAGGAGGGGGTGCTGCCTAGGGAGGCGTGCACCCATGGATAGGGATGCCTGGAGTCCCATACGAATGGGACTCTAGGTTGCTTCTTGGTTTCTACTTAGGTGGCCCATAACTATAGACTATGACCAATCTTAGGCACCATCTAAGGATGAATTAGAGGGGCTCTTATCTGATTAGATCAGGTGATGACATCCCTATAGGTGGCACTGCATGGCGTAGTAGGATCTATATAAACCCTATATGTGCCCCACTTTCATAGAGTTTTCTCTTAGCCATGCCCCAAGGCTGCCCCTCTCCCTCCTCCATGCCATCTTCTAATCCTCTCTCTCCTCTCCATGCCCAAGGAATGTTGGGTTTCAGTTTGGTGCGATCCAGGCAAGAAAAAGCTGATGAGAAAGGAAGAAGGCAGCACTGCTGCAGAGATGATAATAGATCTTCAAAAAGAAGTTTTGAAGATCCTCTAAATTAGATCCAGATCTAACTTTTGGAGAGATGATAAAGAAGGAGAAGATCTCCATATCTAGCTTGAGTGGATACTGGTAGAGATCAGGTGCTTGCATGTCTAGATCTAGAATCTCAAGCAATCAATAGGATCATCAAAGGGTAATTAGATTACCCAACATCAAGGTATAATTAAATCAGATTTAATTTATTTTTATTTTTATTTATTAGATTAATAAAATTAAATTTGAAATATCTCAGATCTAATCTAGATATATGAGAAATTTTTTTTAAAATATCTCTCTTGATCCAATCAAATCTGAATGAACTTGACCCAAGAATCAGGATTTCTCCTTCAACTGGTATCAGAGCTAGGTTCTCTAAATTATTTAGATCTAATTTTTAATTATTTTTGATATAAAAATTAGATGATTTTATATGTCACATTAGATGTGATTAGATCTAAAATAAGAAAAATTAAAATTAAATAATATAGATCTGAGTTCTATAATATGCATGACTAGTTGTAAAATAGAATAGTTCTATACGTAGTCTTGCATGATCATAATTTATTTTGATTAAATTATAATTTTAGATCTATTCATTTTTTATTTTTTGATGATTAAAAATATTATAATAAGATCTAAAAAATAAAAAATAAAATTATTTAATTTTTAGATTATATGAGATATGATGCATGCATGATTAGACTAGTTGTAGAATAGTTCTACATAATTATCTAGATTAGAATTTATTTTGATGTGATCAATTTAAATTTAATTTTTATATAATTATAATATAATTTATATTTAAAAAATATGTGTGATATGATGCATGAGATGTATGCAAAATATGTATTAAGTTAGATCAATTTTTATATATGAGATATATGATGTAGATCTAACTAGTTTTGTAGATTTATATTTTTGATTAAGATGTTTTTCTTGGCCGTCCAATCATAAGAACAAAGAAGAGTTTAAATGTCCTCTCCTTTCATTCGATGGGGTGTTCTTATGATATATAGGGGTGCTGCATGTTTGTCCTTAATCAAAAATCAAAAACTTACTTTTTGCAAAACTCTAGATTGTGAAACCCTAGGATTTTATTTATATATTTTATTTATAAATCCTAAACTTAATTAAGAATTAAGATTATGAAATATATGTTAGGTCTAAAATTGAGAATTTTAGATCTAAGACATATTCATAAAATTGAGTTTGGGCTTGGGTAGCTCAATTAGGTCTAAGTGGTTGATCAAACCGAATCAAGAGTTGGTTAAATGGGATCAATAGTGCTTAAATTGACCAGCCTAATAGGATTAAGTCTGGGTCAAGATCGAGTCACGTGGGTGATTGATCAAGCTAGGACCTAATTAGGCTCAGTGGTTAATGTCTAGATTGTAGGCTAACCTGTTCATTCTGGCTCAATAATTTGGTGTCTAAGATAAGTTTGGTAGATACGACCGACTGATTTTTAATTTGAAGCTACTCGACTCGAATGCATTCTTTTTGAGTTAATGACATATCCCTTCCATCGGTCACTTATCTAGCCATGTTTGTTAGCTCAGTTCTGATCTGAGGTGGTTAATAATTTGAGCTAACCCATGCCACTAGGTTAGTCATAATGGTTATGACTATGTCAAGTCTAGTTTAATGAGACCTAAATCAAATCTTCCTAAGAAAAGATTAAGTCTAAGGTCTTCCATCATTGTAGATGTACGGGCCCTTCCCAAAGTTGATTATTCTCGACTGGTTACAGTAGTTCAGTTGCACCAGAAAGATGCAATCATATCTATTGAGCATTAGATGCTACGGGATGGAGGATGAATTGGGCTCAATATTTTGGGTATGATGAGAGACTCAATTAGGAATCCAATTTATGCAAATGGTGGGCTTGACTTAACTAAAGAGTGGATCAATATTTTGGGCACAGTGAGATTCATGAATTAGAGACCAAGTTTGGGTGCGCCAGGATTGGAGAATCATTGAACAAAAGTTGTTCACTCATCGGCTAACCCATCACTAATAACTGTTAGGTGAGGTGATGAGTCAGTTGGTGGGACTGCACCACCCACTAGAATCATTAATCATGAAGATTTTTGCATCTCTATAGAGGGAGTGTAGGGATCCAAAAAAATAGTGAGAGCTAATTTGTTTAAAAATAAAACTCCTAAATAAATTGGTTAAGTCTTAATTACAATATCTAACTAGAAATTTTGACTCTCTACAAGAAAATGTCTACATCTAACCCACTAGCATGAATCCTGGACACCCATAGACTGACCAGACTAAATTATAAGGATTGGCTCTGAAATTTTAAAATTATTTTGGATTCCAAAAAGTTAACTCATGTATTCAATCAGGACCCTCTCATCTTACCAGTCCATCCATCCACTGAATAGAGAGCGTCTCTGGATAAGTGGATGGATGAAGATAACAAGACCAGATATTACATGTTGGGCTCAATGTCTAATGAACTTCAGCGCCAACATAAAAATATCAGGACTACTTGTCAAATGTTGGCTCACCTACAAGAGATGTTTGGTGAACAGAGTTGCACAGTCAAGTATCAAGTCACTAAATGACTATTCAAGGCTAAGATGCATGATGGGCAGTCAGTCCAGGATCATTATCTGATGATGATCAAAAATTTGGAAGAGCTTGAGAAGCTTAGAGTGAAGTTAGACTTGGATCTGTAGAATGACATAATTCTACAATCTTTGACTGATGTGTATGGGCAGTTCATCATGAACTACGATATGCATAAACTTCAAAATTTCTTGGCCGAACTTATGAACATGCTGGTTACCACTGAGCTTTCTATAAAAGGTTCTAAAGGCTTAGTGCTTGCTGTGGAATGGATTTCTTCCAAGAGAATTTTTTGGAAAGAAGAAGAAGTCTGTGAAAAAGTAGAAGGTGGAAGGAGGAAAGAAGAAAAAGGTAGAGCTAAAGAAGAAGGCCACTGATAGAAAAAAATATTTTCAATGTAATAATGATGGCCATTGAAAGCGAAACTGCCCTACATACCTGGCCATCCTAAAGAATAAGGAGGCATGTCCTTCTGGAGGTATGCTCATTATTGAGTCTAACTTTACGATTTCTTCTGCATCCAGTTGGGTGCTTGGCTCTGGTTCTAGTGCTCATTTGTGCACTTTCATGCAGGATCTTGAGGATAGTAGGAGGCTGAGGGATGGTGAGATGATCCTGCACGTCGAAAATGAAGCAAGAGTTGTTGTCGTGGCTATGGGAACATACCCTCTTCAACTACCATAGGTCTAAAATTAGTGTTAAAAGACTGTTATTATGTGCCTGTAGCAAGCAGAAATTTGATTTCTACTTCTTGCCTTGCATTAAAAGGCTATGTAATTAGTTTTCTTAAGAATTATTGTAACATTCTTTATGAAAGAAATAAAATTACAAGTGATTTTCTTATTAACGGTCTTTATCAGTTACATATTGATGTATTTATTTTTAACATCATGCAAAATGTGAATACAATGAAACAACCTAGGGATAGTCCAAATGATAGGTATCTATGGCACCTAAGACTAGATCATATAGCAGAAGCTTGGGTTAACAAATTGAAGAAAACTGAGCTATTGAATCTGTTGACTTCCAAGTCATATCCAATTTGTGAATCTTGTCTTCATGGCAAAATGACTAAACTCCCTTTTGTAGGATATGGGGAAAGGGCCATGGATCTTCTTGCCCTAGTACATACTGATATGTGTGGCCCATTTGATGTGTCGGCTAGAGGCAACTTTATCTACTTCATAACTTTTATTGATGATTTATCTAGGTATGGGTATATGTATCTTATGAGACATAAGTCTAAAGCTTTTGAAAAGTTTAAGAAATTCAGACATGAAGTAGAAAAGCAAACTGGAAAATCCATTAAGGTTCTTCGATCAGATTGAGGAAGTGAATACCTTAGTCGGGAATTTCTGAACTATCTCAAGGAAAATGGCATAGTCTCTCAATGGACTCCACCTGAAATACCTTAACTTAATGGGATTTCAGAATGGAGAAATCGGACTCTATTAGATATGATCCAATCCATGATGAGCTTCACAAATCTCTCTGATTTTCTTTGGAGATACTGTTTGATAACTGCAATATACTTACTGAATAGGGTTCCTTCTAAAATCGTTCCTACCATACCGTATGAGATATGGCATGGTAAGAAACCAAGTCTGAGTCATCTCAAAATTTAGGGTTGTCCGACTCATGTCAAAAGACAACAAGCGGATAAGTTAGACTTTAGGTCCTTTAGAGCTTGATTTATAGTATATCCTAAAGAGTCATTAGGATATTATTTCTACATTCCAAAAGATCACAATGTGATTATGAGTTGACATACCATCTTTTTTAAAAAATAGTTTATTCAAGATAGCGGCATTAGAAAGCAGATCAAGAGAGAAAGTCTCATAAGAGCAACGAGCTAAGGACCAAACGGAACCAAATTAGGTTAAGCCAATTCAATCACTACCTCCTCCACCTCATAGATCGAAAAGAGTTTGCTATCCCCTTGAGAGGTACTTAGGTACTATTTCAGAGGAAGTAGAGAAAATATTCCTCGTAGGTAATGGGGTTCATGGTGATGATCCCAAAACCTATAACGAGGTGATATCGAATATCAACTCTGAGAAATAATTAGAGGCAATGAAGTCAGAAATTGACTCGATGCACTCAAACCAAGTCTAGACCTTAGTAGATCTACCAGAAGGTATAGTACCTATTGGATGTAAATAGATCTATAAGAGAAAGATTGATGCAGATTGGAATGTGGAGACATTTAAAGCTAGATTAGTGGCAAAAAGTTATAGTCAACGTGAAGGCATTGACTATTAGGATACCTTTTTGCCAATAGCTATGCTTAAATTCATCCGCATATTGCTTGCTATTGCAGCCTATTTTGATTATGAAATATAGCAAATGGACGTAAAAATGGCATTCTTAAATGAATATTTTGAGAAAGATATCTATATGGAACAGTTGCTAGGTTTCACATCCAGTGATGATGATCACAAGGTATGCAAGCTACAAAGGTCCATATATAGACTTAAGCAAGCATCTCGGAGTTGGAATACTCATTTTAATGATGTGATCAAATTATCTGATTTCATCAAAAATGAGGAGGAGCCATGTATCTTCGAAAAGGTCAATGGAAGCGCTGTTGTCTTTTTGTATTGTACGTGGATGACATCATCCTTATTGGGAATGATATTACCATGTTGACCATAGTTAAAATGTGGTTATCTAAAGAATTCTCCATGAAAGACCTAGGAGAAGCATCCTTTATTCTAGGAATTAAGGTCTATAGAGATAGACCGAATAGGATGCTAAGACTTTCACAGAAGATGTACATAGAGGAAGTGCTAAAGAGATTTAGCATGAAAAACTCTAAGAGAGATTTGGTATCCTTCAGACATGGCATTCATCTTTCCAAAAAAATGTGCCCTAGCATATATGAGAAAATAGAATGCATGAGCAAGATCCCTTATGCTTCAGCAATAGGGAGCCTCATATATGCCATGTTATATACACGACCTAATATAGCCTATGCTGTGAGCATCACGAGCAGATATCAGTTGAATCCAGGTGAAGAATACTAGACTTCTATGAAATATATCCTTAAGTACTTGAGAAGAAATAAGGATATATTGTTGGTCTTTGGTTATGGAGAACTCCAAGTCTAGGGGTATATAGACTCGGATTTTATGTCTGATGTAGATGACCAAAAGTCGATATCTGAAAGTCTGTTTGTGTGCAATGATGGAGCTGTCAATTAAAAAAGTTTCAAACAGATAGTAATAGCAGATTCCACCATAGAAGCAGAATACATCGCTACATTAGAAGCTGCAAAGGAGGCATTTTGGTACAAGAAATTTGTAGCAGAAATTGGAGTGATGCCATCAGATGCCATTTCTTTGTACTGCGACAATAATGGCACCATAGCCCTTGCTAAGGAGTCTAGGTCTGACCAAAAATCTAAGCACATCGAGTGGCGATACCACCTCATCCGTGATTACCTCGAGAAGAGATACGTCGAGGTCAAGAGAGTCAACTCTGCAGATAATGTGGCAGACCCGCTTACAAAGTTGTTGGGCTAGCAGAAGATCGAAACCCACCTTGAGAAGATGGGACTTAGATTTGTAGCCAATTGGCTTTAGATCAAGTGAGAGTTTGTTAGATATATGTGCCCTAAAAACTAAAATTGGCTGACACTTATAATATACTTCTAGGTAAAAAAATTATAATTTTAACTATAAATAATAAAATAGGTTATTTTCTATCATAAATGTGTATTTTGTGTTTGTGATACATTCCTTGAGTTAATGGTAATGATAATTCTTATTTTCAAGACTTGAAAATTTAAGACAAGAATTTTCATTATTAACTCATAAAATGCTTCCAACCGTAGGATCATCATGAGGATGGTGATTGATCTAGAAGATTGGTATACAACCGTTTCTTCATAGTAGATGAGTTTTGAGTCTATGGTGTAGAGACACCGAAGCGAGAGTATAGGTACTCATTAGAGAATGAGGGCACTGAGCGTGACCACCTCGAGAAGTCATAAGGAAGTCTACCTTCTCGTTGATGACTGACTCAAAGTTGTAGTGGTATATCTGGTTCTTTGACCTGAGGTGCATCGGCAGTTCACCTTGAGGGTGTTATAGTTTGACTACTCCATGACTCGATCTCCTAGCCATTCGGAACCCTAAGGTGTATGTTGGCTATAGCATGTTCATTATAGAAATTGGATTGCACCAAGAGGAAATCTATCTACCTCGGTGGATGAGGAGTAGCCCTACGATGATCATGAGCATCAAGTCCATAAGCCCATGGCCATGGTAGAGTCAAATAATAGAAAGTGTTTCTATTAAAGTTTTCACATCGGACTTGAATCGAATGATTAAATCATATGATAGAAATTAGGGTTTGACGAGTTCACCTTAATCCTAATCTGATTGGGGCTCAAGATAGAAGAACTTAATCACATAAGTAGCTGCACCGAGAGGTTCATTTTTAGTTTTGATGGGTTGCCACCATACACTGCTAGGTGTCACTAGTGGATTTTGAGAGCAATTAAAATGATTTGGATGATCGATTATTCTGATTGTCTGAATCAGAAGAGTTCTGATCCATCAGAAGAAATTTTGATGATGTCGATGATGGAGATCATGACATATCTCATTACCATATAGAACTGAACCTAACTGGATCATACAAATAAGAGTTTGGATCTAGATATCATCAATTGGACTAACCCAGTTCAATTGATTTGAATAAGATTCAATTAAGTTCAGAAAAATCGTGCTAGCACACGATTGAACCTAACGTTCTCCTTTTTATTATCATTAAAAGTTGTCTCAACTAAGCCAAATGAGTTTGTGCTCACTCAGGTACCTTTACTTGGTCCGACTAGAGCTTGTCCAAGTTAGAAAAGGGTTGTCTTAATTTATGAGATAAATTTGAGACAACACCTGCCATTTTTCGTCACCTGCTAATTCTTGTCTTTGACTTTCATCAAACATTTACTTTTGACACTTAGACATCTGCCCATGTGTCATGCACCTATTGAAGAGTAGATAGGGGCTTTTCCCATTATTGGAAATTAGAAAGGAGGGGGCGCACGCCTCCCCTAGGCATGCACCCCTGGATAGGGACGCCTGGAGTCCCATACGGATGGGACTCCAGGTTACTTCTTGGTTTTTACATAGGTGGCCCATAACTATAGACTTTGATCAATCTTAGGTGCCATCTAAGGATGAATTAGAAGGGCTCTCATCTAATTAGATTAGGTGATATCATCCCACCAATCAGATTTAGATCTGATTGCACGGAGCAACGTTATTGGCTGGGATGATGTGACACCGCATGGCATAGTAGGATCTATATAAACCCTATCTGCGCCCCACTTTCATAGAGTTTTCTCTTAGCCATGCCCCAAGGCTGCCCCTCTCCCTCCTCCATGCCATCTTCTGATCCTCTCTCTCCTCACCACGCCCAAGGAAAGTTGGGCTTCGGTTTGGTGCGATCCAGGCAAGAAAAAGCTGATGAGAAAGGAAGAAGGCAGCACTATTGCAGAGATGACAGTAGATCTTCAAAAAGGAGTTTTGAAGATCCTCCAAATCAGATCCAGATCTAATTTTTGAAGAGGTGATAAAAAAGAAGAAGATCTCTAGATCCAGCCTGAGTGGATATCGGTAGAGGCTAGACGATTGTGTGGCTAGATCCAGAATCTTAGGCAATCAACAGGATCATCAAAGGATAATCAGATTACCCAACATCAAGATATAATTAAATTAAATTTAATTTATTTTTATTTTTATTTATTAGATCAATAAAATTAGATCTGAAGTATTTCAGATTTGATCTAGATACATGAGAGAAATATTTTGAAATATCTCTCTTGATCCAATCAAATCTGAACGAACCTGATCCAAAAAATCAGGATTTCTCCTTCAGGTTCATAATCAATTATTTTTCTAAATAATTTTTAGTATTTTAATTTTGTCCTGGGAGCATAATCAGTATGCTTTGGCCTCCACTAAAAAGATCTAGTTAGGTCCAACCATTAACATGACCATATCTGATATATCTGACCAATGAATGATCAGGCCCAACTTTGGCCGACCAATCTGACCACCATTAGAATGACATGACCAAATCATCATATTATGAATGATAATTTTATTAGTCAATAAGCACCAGGCCTTTGGACCTCTAATGATTATTAAACTAATGGACTCATTATCACTCAACTTACTGGAAGGCTATGACCTAGTTATCATTATAACTATTTCATTTTTAAGGATCTAATAATTTTAGTGAATTTGGTTAACTTATTTTTAAAGAGAATTGACTAGCCAATTTTGATCCTCCCACTGACTTCACTAAGTCAGATAAAAAAAGATCTAATTCAAGCCAGCATTAGGAGCACCTAAATCAGTCACATTGATTTACCTAATAGACATGGGTGAGCCCAAATCACCAAGTAATCTAATCAAAATCTAACTCACCAAGATGGCCAGGTAAGTGAGATCAATGGAAGGGATATACCAATAACTCGTCAAAGGCCGAATTAGTCCGAGTAGCTTTCAATTAAAAATCACTAGTTTAGACTACCAGACTTACCTTAGACACCATCCAATTCATTAGTTTCAATTTGACCAACCTAGTAATTTTAGGTTTGACCGTGTAGCCACAAATCAAGTCCATTTTATCCTCATTAAAGGCATGGACTTGACCAACTACAATTATTGTAATTGAGTCTAAAGAATTCTTGATCTAATCTAAAATAATATTTGGTTAGATTTGATCAATTACTCTAAATTAGTCCATTCTTTAACTAACCTTAGATCTAACCCAATTAATTGACCTAATTCATCTAACCCAATAACCCACATTTTATGATTAATGACCTAGGATTTTTAATTCATAATTTTAGATCCTAATTTAACATACTTAATTCTTAATTAAGTTTCTGGGCTAAGGGTTGGAATTTGGCATTTCAAAAATATTTTTCAAAATTTGGAAAGGTTCAACACAACTTAGCACTGTTCACCAAATGGGTCGACCTATTTCAAAAATTGGGTCGGCTCATTTCACAAACAGTACTAATTGTAGGTTTTAATCTAGATCTATGTATAATACATAAAAATCATGAATCAAATTAGATCTAATATAAACTCTTATTTATGATTAAAAATTAGATCAAAATCATACAATCAAATCATAAAAATTATTAGATCAAATCTAAAATTTTATGATTTAATGATCTAAATCAGCACGTACTAGGATAACCTACACTGTAGGGGGTAAACCCTACAATAGGACAACCTACGATCTGTGCGATCATATTATTTTTTTTTTAGATCTAAAAAAAATTATATTATTATTTAGATCTAATCTAAAAAATAATCTAAACATGTATATAGATCACATTAAATAACCTAGATGCTCTCATACCATTGATGGAATGCATGCAGGATTTCTAGCTCTACTTTTGAAACTTTTTTAAAAAATAATTATAGTAAAAATAAAAATTAATCTAATTAATTTTAAAGAGCTATAGATCTAATCTATAAATTCTATATTATCATGATCTAATATGATATACATGCATGCTTTGAAATTTGAAAATAAAACAACTGCAGGTAGTAAAATAATTTTACTAATCTATGTGTTCAAAACACGTTACCATGCACGAATAGATGAACTCCGCAATTGAATCCCCACCGATCTAATTATCAAGTAAATCTGATCATTGCAATGCATCCACACACATGTCTGGCCTTTAAGATGGTCCACACGAGGTCCTGAGCCTGATCGGCTCCTTTTGAGTGCTTGCTCGATGAAGAATGCTCTTGACAGCTAAATCTGATCGAATAATTTTGATCTTCCTCCACCAAAACTTTAGATACCCTAGATCAGCAAGATGGATAGAAGAGAGGATGAGAAAGTACTCAAAAAATTTCATGAAGATCTGATGCTCAAATCTTGTGAAATTAGATAGAAACCCTAGATCAAGATCCAGGGTAGCACAACACTCAAACATTGGTGCCTAATTTTCTCTCTTAATTTTTTTTCTTAGATTTTTTTTAAAATTTTTTTGAGGCTATGGAAGGGCTCACAAACTAGAGAAGAGGAGTCTTAAATAAAATCTCATCTAGAAAAAATTTCAGAAATTTTATATAGGGCAAACAAGTCAAGATGGCATGTGGAAGAGTTGGGATGAAGTGGTTTGCTATTTAAATTCAAATCCCATTTGAATTCAAATTGCAACCAGATCAAACCCATCCATTTAGGATGTGAGAAGGGAGGGTGAAAGCCTTCTTTTGCTTGGAAAAAAAATTTACAAGAACATCTTTCTTGTGGAGAAAAAAAAGGGCGTAAAGAGGGTGAGGTGGCACATGGAAGACTAGGTCAAACTAGTCTTATAATTATTCATCTAACAAAACCAATCCAATCTAAATTGGTTAGGCCCAATTAGATTAGATTAAACCCAACTTATTTAGGCTTAATTATAATTAATTAAATCTTAATCAAATTAGAAATTAAATAAGCCCAATCCTTGATCAAATCAGCGATCATACATCCTCGGCGATTAGGTCATCTCATAACCTAATCGGGTCAAACCCAACTGAATCTAATTCAATTAGATTTGATCCAAAATTAATTACTCAATCAAATTGAATTAATTAGCAATCAAATTACTAATTAAATCTTTCTTAAATATAAAGTCCAAATCCAGTGGGTATCCGAACAATATAATCCCATCAAAATAAAATTCTTGATCAAAGAATCAAAAACTAGTGGAACTCTTGATCTCAGTGCCTGAAATGAGTAAAACTCATGATCACAGAGTTTAGACTCTTGATCATGAAGTTCTAGATAAGTAAGACTCAGAGTCCTAGAGTCGTAGGACTCTTGGTCGAAGAGTTTCAGTCTAGTGGAACTCTTAACCATAGAGTTCTAGTCCACTAGGACTCTTGATCATAAAGTGCCGGACAACCAGAACTTAGAGTCCTAATGCAGTAAGACTCTTGGTCGAAGAGTTTCAGTCTAGTGAAACTCTTGACCATAGAGTTTCAGTCTAGTGAAACTCTTCATCAGCCATCAGATCAGATAGGAACCTCTAGTGTATGACCCTAGTTCGAACCTAAGTCGGTAGCACAGGAACCACTTTCTATACTAATCAAAGTGACCATCTAGCAATGGTACCCAAAGTCTGAATAGATCAAATAGTCATAATCACAATATTCAAAACCTACATGAATATGGTTATCGCATAATTTATCCCTTTGACCTCTGTGTATGAGGATGACTCAAAGTTAAATTGTTAATCATGAAAGATACATCAAAATCATGTCTCAAAGCAATAGCCCCGTGACTCCTCACTAATACTATCCTAACCAAGGATTTGCTAAATTGAAATATAGCTCTTAAATTAGAGTGGTTAATCCCATCTTGACTCACACACCGACTCCTCAAGTAGTTGATTGTGCCCAGAAATCTTCCATCATTGAATTAAAAATTTAGGTAGTCCAGTACCAAAGTACAGTGAGTTGCTTGAAAGTCACCATGGTGATCTCAAGTCAGAGGGACAAACCCATATTCCTATCAGAGCAAATCTTGATAGTAGAAAAGCTTCAGAGTAGGTCATGTTTAGTGTAGATGTATCCCTACATCTCATCTGAATGCCATACTAGTGTCTACATACTCCTTGGTTAAGAGGACAATCAACCTATATAATACACAATGACCTACACTCAATAAATGTTGTCTTCCTTGGTAACAATGTATCATTTGGTCGCAAATAGTTTTAAAGACTACATGACAAATCCTTCTTTGTCGATTCTAAATAGTCCTAAGGACATCACCACAACACAGGAGTTCATTAAAAGATGTGAGATTTTATGATGATAAAATACTAAAATAAATTTTATTTATTAATAATTCATATATAAGTATAAAAAATAGCACAACCATCAACATGCTGATGATTAACTTTGGGATACTATTTCTAAAAATGAATATTCCCTAAATTAAGATAATTGTATAGAAACAAAAACCTGCTATGATTAAGAAATGACCAGCACCAAGATTTTGGATTAGTATTGATGTTAGAAGGATAAAGTGCCTGACTATGATGTATTAATAGACTTCATCAAGCCTACATATGAAAAATCAAAAAATAAGTTAGAGACTTCCTCATAACTCTCCCCTCTGTATTTTTTAAAATACTAATCAATTTTTTTCTTTTGTGCAAATTTTTTCCATTCCATTTTGGGGCTATAAATTTTTCTTGAAATATTTGCCCTTTACTCATTTTACAACACATATCACTTTTGTCCCCATAGAATGGAAGACTATCATTTATTCCCTCTCGGTGAGAACAACAAGACATAGATATATTCTTTCAATACATATAATTTGTGCCATTAAAAAGTGGGGGTCTATTGATTGATTGGCCTTTAACCAAGGATGTACCAATTAGGGTTGCCACTAATCCTTGACCCTTAATAGTTAGATAATTGGACTAAGTACCTACTCTGATATCACTTATTTTTTAGAGACAGCAACCCAAGAGGGAGGTGAATTAAGCTTCTTTAAAAAATTTGAGAAGTACTTGTGCTCAACAGTAATTTTAAAAGTGCTTATCTAGTGCTTAGCAAAAATTAAATGAGCAGAAAATGAATAAAAAGATAAATAATTATATAACCATAAATACAAGAGATTTATAGTGGTTCAGTGTTTAACTCAGAATTTACATCCATTTTTCAGATCAACTTACTTGGAAATTCCAACTATAATACCACAAGATTATGGTTTGATCATTTTCATGGATTTATATTGTTAGGATTAGTGGTGCTTTCAAGCCTTGGGAGGCCATTGAAAGAGTCAGGGTATTGGCTCTGGGAGACTAGGACAAGTGTGGTCCTAGGGCTAGGATCAGTTTTGGTCCTAGGATGGAGGTTCAACCCTCCATGATCATGAAGCCCTATTTTATAGATCTCATGGGGGCTACTCAGAGTTTGGACCAAGTTTGGATCCATGGGATTGAGTGCATGATCAGACCATAGGTGTATATGGATTTGGATGAGTGCATTCGGATTGGGTTAGCCTAGAAATTTTTTACAGGTTAGGATTTTAGTCCATGTACAAGTATATATATACATGTATATTGAAAATCCTAGGTTGTGTGAAACAAAGATCACCATTTTCTCCTATATATATCTCTCTCTGGTTTCTTCACATGCCAACATGCCCTAGGGGGTGCACCTCCAAGCTTGGAGGAAGGAGGCATGCCCCATTCTTCCTTCAGCCTCAATAGATTGTCAAGTGATCCTACACAACAATTGGTATCAGAGCTATCTTGATGATGAGGTGTGAAGGTGAGATCCAGCAATGGAAGAACAAATATATATATATATATATATATATTTGGAAGGCCGACTGGGCCCCCTTTTCTTCCTCCCAATTGGTGGCGGTCGGTAATTAGCCATCGATCTCGAGCTTAGCGGTCGACAATCAGCAAATTGATGCATGGAGGCAATTTTTGGCATTCAGGTGGCTAAGCACGGTGTGTGGAGGTGGATCTTGCAGGTGGTCGGCAGTGGCGCTCATGTGCAAAACATGGGAGATCCGGAGGGGGGCGACACGACCATTTTCTTCTCTAGGGAGGAACGTCATAGGTAGCGGTGTCGACTTTGGTGGTGGCATATGGCAGCATGCATGCATGCGAGTAGTGGTGACTAGGCTAGCAGCAAGGTGATGGGAACACATGGCGAGGGTTCTCCACTCTGGGAAGCACCTCACGGTGTCGGAGCAAGCTTCGACGAAGGAGGCTGGTGAGATGGCATAGGAGTTAGGGTTCGATGGCAGCAGGTGCCATGATGGCATTGGATCCGATGGTGGTGACTTGTGTGCAGCGTAGAGCCAGCCGAGGAGCATGGATCTGAAGATGGCATGCTGATCCGATGGTGGCACATTCGGATTAGGTGATGGCAGGCCACGAACAACGTTGATGATGTGCCACGGTGGAGATCCAGTGGTGGCAGCACTTGGATCTGGCAGTTGCATGGGAAAAGGTGGTTGCATGGGTAGTGATTGGTTGGAAGGATTTTATCTCCAAGGCCATGGCCAAGGTCGGTGGTGGGGCATGTTAAGAATTGTGTCCCAAAGTCAATCATCAATCTATTGATAGTTGAGATATTATAATTAATTTATTAATTAATAAAAAAAATTTTTGACATCCTTTTCATCATAAGTTTACATCTTCTAATGAACTCCATTATTGTGATGAAGATCTTAGGACTATTTAGTTTCGATAAAGAGAGGATTTATCGATTAGTCCTTAAATTTGTTCACGATCAAATGATAGACTTTTAATTAGGATAACAGCATCTGTCGAGCATACGTCGCTATATGCCATATAGCTTGGTTGTCCTCTTAACCAAGGAGTATGGAGACACTTATATAGCATACAGGTGAGATATATAGGTACATCATCATTGAACATGACCAACTCCAAAGTATTCTGCTGTCGAGAATGTCTCTGATGGGATATAGGTATAAGTATCCCTTAGACCTAAGATCACCTCAGTAACTTGCAAGCAACTCATGTGCTTTGGTACTGAACTAATTAAATTTCTAATTCAGCAATGGAAAGCTTCTGGGCACAGTCAAGTACTTGCAAAGTCAGAGTGTGATTAAGATGGAATTGATCACTCCAAGAGTTGGAGAAGAATGTATCACTATATTTTAATATAGCAAAATCTTGGCCAGGATAATCCATCAGATAGATTTGATATTTTGAAATATAATGTAGACAACCTGATCAAAGTTGACCGTTGAACTCTGAGGTGTCCTACGAGCATTATGGTCAAGAGTATGAATTATATGGAAACTATATCCACATGGATTCTAAGGATGGTGTTCTACACCTTTGACCTATCCAACCGTCGGATATCATTGCTAGATGGTCACTTTGATTGATATAAAAATTTATTTCTATACTACCAACCTAGATTTGAACCTATCAGGTCACACACATTAGAGTTCATGTTCTGATCGGATGGTTGATTAGCGATTTAGAATCATTTTAGGGTTAAACGATCAATACGGTTGATGTTTGACCTAGTACAAGTGTTACAGGAGGATCGATTAGCAATTCGATTGATAATTGATTTAATTTGATTAAGTCAGTAGGCTGAGATTAAGTTTAATTAAATATAATTTAATTAGATTTGGTTTGGGCTTGATTGGATCAAATTTAATTGGTTTATTGAAAAATCCAAGTGCAAGGAAGAACTAGTCCTAGTCTAACTAGGACTTGGGTCAACCCAATTTTTTAATTTGATTAAAAAATAAATTAGAATTAAATATAATTTAATCTAATTTAAATAATTTATTAAATAGGTTAGGGCCTTATTTAATTGGGTTAGATTACTCTTATTTTTATTTGGTTAAAAGATCTTATTTGACCAGGTCAAAACAGGAGTCCTAGTGTGACTAGGACTCCCTATTCCTTGCGCCACCTAATCCTCATGCCCCACCCCTTTCTATTTATGTTTTTACGTGAAATTCTCCATGCCCAAAGGCTTCTCATGCCTCCTTTCTCTCTTTTATTTCTCATATGGAAGTTTGTTGCAAGACCAAGTCAAAAGGGGAAGTTGATTTTGCTTAGGATTCTATGAGATAGAATTCCTAGTCAACTAAAAGTCCTCCTTCCCTTCATGCCGTCACCTCCCTTATTTCTCTCTCTCACTCTCTCTCTCATGTTTTTTTGTTTTTATTTGCATCCTCCCTTGCTGGTCCATGGTAGAAAAAAAAAGGTGGGGCGCCCAACTCTTGGGCGCCCCAACAACTTCCCTTATTTGGTCCTTCCTAGTCTAGGTTTTTTTACCTAACTTAGACACTACATATCTCTTTATTTAAAGTAAATTTTTTATTAAAATTTTTGTGGATTGTAGATATTTAAGAGATCTCTCTGGTATAAAAAGATCAAAGAAAAATTCATCTGGGTTGTGGAGATATTTAGAACACAAGTCAGGGTGTTTAGAGAAAAAATAAAGAAGAAGAAGAGGGTCTTCTTCTAGGGTTTTTATTCTAGATCTCTTCCTCTCTTTTTATGAGCTTTTGAGAGATGTCTCAGCATTACAAATCTTCTTCTTTTTCTTCTGATATTTTGGAGTGTCCATCGGATCGACTATCGAAGAGAGATCAGCACAGTGCTAGCATACTGTGCTGATTTTCTGCATCAGGATCTCTGATCGTATTTGTGAGCTCGTGAGGATGACATCTAGAGGTTGGACATATGTGCGGCTTATGACTTCATCCTCAAGCAAACTTGCTTAGGTAACAGATCTAATCTGTTATTTTATAGCTGCATTAGATGTAGTATAGACTTAGGTTGATATGATCAACCTTTTCTTTCTTATTTAATTTTTAATTTTGATTTAAATATCATGCAATAATCATATAATAAGATCTTAGATCTAGAATATTTTAGATTAATTTTGATTGATTTTAATCTTTCACTATCTGATCTTGAAAAAGTTTCTAGATCTAGTCCTAAAACCCTAGATCTAGTTTCTTCAATTGATATCAGAGCCTAGGTTCTTATTACATGATTTTTGTGCATATTTAGATTATTTTTTAGATTAGATCTAATTTATAATCTAATTATTAAATCTAAAATTAAAAAATTTAGATCTCATGTATTGCCATAAGGTTATTCCGCTGTAAGGTTTATCCCTTAAAGTGAAAAGATTGTCCTAATTCATGATCATCTGACTCTAATCATAAATTTATTAGATTTGATCTAATTTTATTTATAATTTAATAGATTTAAAATAATTTTAGATCTAAAAATAAAATATTTTATATTGCACAAACTACCATAAGGTTGTCCTATTGTAAAATTTATCCCTTACAGTGGATAGGTTATCCTAGTACGTGCTAATCTAAAATATTGATCATAAAATTTTAGATTAGATCTAAAAAATTTTATGATCTGATTAAAAATATTTTAATCTAATTTCAATCATTATAAATGTGTTAGATTTGATTTAGGGAGATTTATGATTGATTATTATTAAAACTATTTCAATTACATGAACCTATTTAGATTAGATCTAAAGTAGTTTTATATTTATTTTACTTGCATATTGATTATACATCAAACATGCAACTTGATTGATAGAACCATGTTATAAAAATATTTTATAAATATAAAAATTATTTTCAAAAAGCCAAACCCCAACCCTCAGCCCAAAACTTAATTAAGAATTAAGAAGTTTTTTTATTAGATTCTAGGATTGTAAATTGAAGATCCTATGACACGAATCATAACACATTGGGTTAATGGGTTAGTGGAGATTAGGTCCATTAATTAGGTTAGACCTAAGGTTAGATTAAAGAATGGACTTAATTAGAAAATTGACTAGATCTAATCAATTGTTGTCTTAGATTAAGTCAAGGATTCTCTAGATCAATTATAGTAGTTGTAGTTGGTCAAGTCCATATCTTTAACAAGAACCAAATGGACTTGATTCTTAGCTAAGAGGTCTAGCTCAAACTGTTAGGTTGATCTAATTAAGACTAATTAAATTAGTTGGTATCTAAGATAAGTTTGGCACATATGATCGGTGGTTTTTAATTGGTAGCCCGCTTGCCTAGCCATTTTTGATGGTGTCTAAGGCAAGCTTTGGCAGACCCTTCCATCGATCTCACTTACCTGGCCTTCTTGGTGAGATTGAGTTTTGATCAGATCACTTGACAATTTGAGTAGACCCATATCAGCTAGGTAAATCAGTGTGATTGATTTAGGTACTTCTAGACCAGCCTATTAGTGGTCTCCCTTAAGCTGACTTGGTAAAGTCAGTAGGAGGATCATGACAAGCTGGTTAATCTGACCTACTCACTTCTATAAATAAATTTTCTAAAATTATTAGGTTTCTAAAATAAAATAGTTATATAATAATTGGATCATAGCCTCCCATTAAAGTGGATGATAATGGGTCCATCATTTGGATAATCATTAAAGGTCCAAAGGCCTGGTGCTTATCAGTTGATGGAATTATCATTCATTATATGAACTCTTGGATACATCTTTCTAAATGGTGGTCAGGTGGGCCAACCAAAGTTGGGCCTGATCATTCATTGATTGGATGGGTCAATTATGGTCATGTTAATGGTTGGACCTAACTAGATCCTTTTCTAAGAAAGCCAAAGCCAACTGATCAGGACCCAGGGCAAAATTTAATTACTAGAAATTATTTAAAGAAATAATTGGTTATGAACCTACCCTTAGATGTACATGGGTGGGCCAACTAAAGTTAGGCTTGTGTACAGTCTATGTGGATTCTAGTACCCACTAAAAAATTAGGATAATTCTTTGAATTGGAGGTATATGCTACCAATTCGAATAAACTAGTGGAAGACTCTTTTGATTAAAGTCTAAATCTCTAGGTTTAATAAATTAATTACTAATTAGATTATATTTTTCATTTGTGCAGATATGGCCACTTTTCTATTGCTCTGATCATTGTTGGATAATGATAAGTTGGTTGCATCCAACTTCAGTAGCTGGTACCAAAAGTTGAAGATTGTCATGAAGCATCAACGGATCCTATATATGCTGACGGATCCTGCACCTAAGGAGCAAGCTACTAATGCACGTGAAACAGTCAGAGATACTTATCAGAAGTGGCTCAGTGATTGAACCACTGTGCGCTACATTATGCTTGCTATGATGAGCGATGAGTTTAGTCGTAGGTTTGAGATAGCTCAACCAAATGAAATGCTCCAACTATTGGAGGATTCTTTTGGAAAAGAGAAGAAGAACAAGAAAAAGAAAGCCAAGAAGGTGCATGTTCAGGCTAGGACATCTATGCAGGCTCAGACCCAAAAATCCAAGTCCAATAAGAGTCAAGCCAAATGCTTCTTCTACAAGAAGTTGGGGCACTAGAAGAGGAACTATCCTTAGTACATTACCTTTCTAGACCCAAACAGGCAGAGGAAGAAGCAAGCTATTGCTAGGCAAGATATTTATATGATAACTCCTTGCAATTTCTCTATGTATGATATTACTGACTAGGTATTGGATATCGAAAGCCCTTATTATATTTGTAATTTGTTGCAGGGGTTGCAGGTCAGTAGAAGATTCGAGCAAGGCGAGAGATTTCTGAACGTTGGAGATGGAAGACTAGTTCTAGTTCTAGCTTTAAAAATTTTGAAACTTATATTTGAATCTCATACTGTTGTTCTTAGTGATTGTCATTTTTATCCTAGTTTCTTTTTAAATATCATTTCTATAGGCCTTTTAGCCATGAATAATTTGAAATTTCAATAAAGAAATGAGTTTGTAATATCATTGTGAATGGTATTACAGCTTTCTATGGACAATTGAATAATGGTGTATATATGTTATCACAATCTATTAATGTAGTCTATTCAACTAGCAAACATCCTAGATTAGATAATGTGATAGATATCTATTTATGGCATTGTAAGCTGGGTCATATAAACAAGAATAGAATAAGCAGGTTGGCTCAAGAGGATATCCTCAAACTTAGTGATTGCGAATTGCTTCCAACCTATGAATCTTATCTTCTTGCTAAAATGACTAAGTCACCTTTTACTGAAAAAGGTGAGAGAGCCACTGAACTCTTAGGACTAGTACATACTGATGTATGTGGACCAATAAGTACTAGTGCTAAAGATGGATATGTCTACTTCATCACTTTCACAGATGATCTATCCAAATTTAGATATGTCTATCTGATGAAACATAAGTCGGATTCATTTGAAATGTTCAAATAATTCCAAAGTGAAGTAGAAAAACAAACTGGAAAGAGTGTTAAAACTCTTCGGTCTGATTGAGGAGGGAAATACCTTTCTAGTGAGTTTCTCACATATCTAAAAGAGAATGTGATTCTCTTTCAATGGACTCCTCTAAGAACACCACAACATAATGGTGTATCTGAAAGAAGGAATCAGACTTTGTTAGACATGGTCTGATCCATGATGGGCTTTGCTAGCTTACTGATATTCCTCTAGGGATAAGCACTCGAATCGACTTGCTATCTTTTAAACAAGGTTCCAAGTAAATCTATGGTTAAAACTCCATATGAGATATGGACAGGATGTAAGCCAGCACTTTCACACCTTAGGGCTTGGGGGTACCTGGCTTTGATAAACGGTTAATTACAGATAAACTTGGACCTAGGTCTGACAAGTGCGCATTTATAGGATGTCCAAAAGAGACCAAAGGATATTATTTCTACCATGCTGATGAACAAAAGGTGTTCGTCAGCCTTAGGATAACCTTTTTAAAAAAGAAGTTTTTTAGTGAAGGAACTATTGTCTCTAAGGTTGAACTTGATGAAGTTCAATAGGTAGAAAGTCTAACACAAAATGTTGAACCTAAGTTAGATTTGATCAGTCAGATCCAAAGCCTAGTAAACCTGCACCATTAAGATGATCTGATAGAGTACCGCATCATTCGGATAAATACTATGGATTCTTGATACAGGATGGTGATCCCATCGAACTTGATGAGAATGATGAGGACCCGATCACTTATGTGGATGCGATGTAGAGATCTGACTTTGAGAAATGGCTAGAAGCCATGAGATCCGAAATGGATTCCATAAAGGTTAATGATGTATGGACATTAGTTGACCCACCTGAAGGGGTTAAACCCATTCGGTGTAAATGGGTATTCAAAAGGAAAAGAGGCATAGATAGAAAGGTGGAGACCTATAAAGCCTGTCTGGTTATCAAAGGATATCGTCAATATTATGGTATTGACTATGATGAGACATTCTCTCCAGTGGCAATACTCAAATCCATTCGGATAATGCTTGCAATAGCTACCCACCTGGACTATGAGATCTCGTAGATAATGTGAAGATGGCTTTTCTAAATGGAGAGCTAATCGAAGAGGTGTATATGATACAACTTGAGAGATTTACATCCATAGATGAGTCCAAGGTTTGCAGTTTTTAGAGATCCATTAATGGATTAAAGCAAGCATCTCGGAGTTGGAACATGTGTTTTAATAAAGTGATCAAAATGTATGGCTTTGTTAAAAATGGATAAGAACCCTGCATTTATAAATGGGCAAATGGTCCAGTAGTGGTATCCTTGTTTAGTACATGGATGACATTCTCTTAATTGGAAATGACTTCTCCGCATTATAAGGAATAAAAGTCTGGTTGTCATCACAGTTCTCCATGAAGGACTTGGGTGAAGCATCCTACATCCTAGGGATGAAGATCTATAGGGATAGATTTAAAAGGATGCTTGGTATATCTCAGTCCACATATATAGAAATTATGTTGAAGATGTTTAGCATGGAGAATTCCAAAAAGGGCTATCTTTCGATAGGCCAAAAAATTTCTCTCTCTAAGAAGAATTATCCGACAACTCTTGATGAGAGAGAGCGTATGAGTAGAATCCCATATGCTTTGATAGTGGGGTCTATTATGTATGCAATGACATGTACGAGACTAGACGTGGCATACTCACTAGGAGTAGTGAGTAGATACCAATTTGATCCTGGAGAAAATCACTAAAAGGTGGTTAAAACCATCCTTAAGTATTTGAGAAATACTAAAGACCAATGGTTGGTTTATGGTGAGTCAGATCTGAAACTTATGGGATTTACAAACTCTAGCTTTCAATCTGACCATAATGACAGTAAAAGTATGTTGGAGTATATCTTTACTCTAAATGGTGGAGCCATCTACTGAAAAAGTTCTAAGCAGCATATAGTGGCTGACTCTATTTGTGAAGCAGAGTACATGGCAGCATTAGATGTAGCAAACAAAGCTGTGTGGCTGAGGAAGTTCATCACCGAGCTTGGAGTAGCACACTACATTGATGGTCCAGTCCTGCTTTACTACGATTGGCACTATAGCTCAAGCAAAAGAATCGAAGTCATACCAGCGGACAAAGCACATTCTGCACCACTTCCATTTGGTCCGTGAGTTCATGGATTGTGGTGACGTCGACCTTCAGAAGATCAATGGAAAGGAGAACCTAGCTGACCCTTTCACTAAAGCCCTAGCAATCAAGAAGTTCAACAATCATAAGTCGAAGATGGGTATTAGATACTTTGCCAAGAGGCTTTAGGACAAGTGGGAGTTGTTAGAAATTATATTCCAAACTCAATCATCAGTCTGTTGACGGTTGAGATATTGTAATTGATTTATTAATTAACAAAAAATTTTTTGGCATCTTTTTCATCATAAGTTTATATCTTTTAATGAACTCCATTATTGTGATGAAGTTCTTACGACTATTTAGTTTCGATAAAGAGAGAATTTATTAATTAGTCCTTAAATTTGTTCACGACCAAATGATAGATTGTTAATTAGAATGACAGCATCTATCGAGCATAAATTGCTATATGCCATATAGGTTGGTTGTCCTCTTAACCAAAGAATGTGGAGACACTGATATGGCATACAGATGAGATGTATTGGTACATCATCATTGAACGTGATCAACTCTAGAGCATTCTACTGTCAAGAATGTCTCTGATGGGATATAGGTATAAGTATCCCTTAGACCTGAGATTACCTCAGTGACTTGCAAGCAACTCATTGTGCTTTGGTACTGGACTAACTAAATTTCTAATTTAGTAATGGAAGGCTTTTGGGCATAGTTAAGTACTTGTGAAGTTGGAATATGATCAAGATGGAATTGACCACTCCAAGAGTTGGAGAAGAATGTATCACTGTATTTCTATATAGCAAAACCTTGGCTAGGATAACCCATCAGATGGATTTAAAATTTTGAAATACAATATGGACAATCTGATCAAAGTTGATAGTTAAACTCTAAGATGTCCTACGAGTATTATGGTCAAGGGGATGAATTATATGGAAACTATATCCATATGGATTCTAAGGATGGTGTTCTACACCTTCGATTTATCTGACCGTCGGATATCATTGCTAGTTGGTCACTTCGATTGGTATAAAAATTTATTTCTATACTATCAGCTTAGGTTCAGACCTATGAGGTCACACATATTAGAATTCACATTCCGATCGAATGGTTGATCAGCAATTTAGAATCATTTTAGGGTTAAACGATTGATATGGTTGATGTTTGACCTAGTGCAAGTATTATAGGAGGATCAATTAGCAATTCAATTACTAATTAGCTTAATTTGATTAATTTAGTAGGCTGAGATTAAATCTAATTAAATATAATTTAATTAGATTTGGTTTGGACTTGATTGGATCAAATTCAATTGGTTTATTGGATAAGCCAAGTGCAAGAAAGAACTAGTCCTAGTCTAATTAGGACTTGGGTCAACCCAATTTTTTAATTTAATTAAAAAATAAATTAAAATTAAATCTAATTTAATCTAATTTAAATAAGTTATTAAATAGGTTAGGGCCTTATTTAATTGGGTTGGATTACTCTTATTTTTATTTGGTTAAAAGATCTTGTTTGACCAGGTCAAAACAAGAGTCCTAGTATGACTAGGACTCCCTATTCCTTGTGCCACCTAATCCTCATGCCCCACCTCTTTCTCTTTGTGTTTTTACATGAAATTCTCCATGCTTAAAGGCTTCTCATACCCCCTTTCTCTCTTCTATTTCTCATATGAAAGTTTGTTGCATGACCGAGTCAAAAGGGGAAGTTGATTTTGCTTAGGATTCTATGAGATAGAATTCCTAGTCAACTAAAAGTCCTCCTTCCCTTCATGCCGCCACCTCCCTTATTTCTCTCTCTCTCTCTTTCTCATATTTTTTTGGGTTTATTTGCATCCTCCCTTGCTAGTCCATGGTAGAAAAAAAAGGTGGGGTGCCCAAGAGTTGGGCGCCCCAACAACTTCCCTTATTTGGTCCTTCTTAGTCTAAGTTTTTTTAGCTAACTTGGACTCGACATATCTCTTTATTTAAAGTGAATTTTTTGCTAAAATTTTTGTAGATTGTAGACATTTGTGAGGAGAAAAATTCATCTAGGTCATGGAGATATTAAAAACACAAATCAAGGTGTCTAGAAAAAGAATAAAGAAGAAGAAGAGGATCTTCTTCTAGGGTTTTTGTTCCAGATGTCTTCCTCCCATTTTATGAGCTTTTGAGTGCTGTCTCGACATTATAAATCTTCTTCTTTTTCTTTTGATATTTTGGAATATCTAAGCTTCAAAGAAGAAAGCATCGGATCAACCATCGAAGAGAGATCAGCATAGTGCTAGCATATTGTGCTAATTTTCTGCATCAGGATCTTTGATCATGTTCGTGGACTCGTGTGGATGACTCCTAGAGGCTGGACGTATGTGCGGCTCATGACTTCATCCTCAAGCCCAGATCAGCATGTTAGAACATCTAACTTGCTCAAGTAACAGATCCAATCTATTATTTTCTAGTTGCATTAGATGTAGTATAGATCTAGGTTGATATGATCAATCTTTTCTTTCTTATTTAATTTTTAATTTTTGATTTAAATACCATGAAGTAATCATATAATAAGATCTTAGATCTATGATATTTTAGATTAATTTTGATTGATTTTAATCTTTCACTACCTGATCTTGAAATAGTTTCAAGATCTAATCCTAAAATCCTACATTTGGTTCCTTTAGGGCATTGGAGAGCTTGTGGACAAGGTTCTCCACTTCGAGGTGCATGGATCCACGTGGCGATCCGATCTGATGGTGGTGGTGCCTAGATCCGATGATGGTTTCATGGGTGGAGGTTGGTCTATTCTAGTTTTGGATGGGAGGAGGAAGGAGCTAAAGGAGAAAGTCTGGAAGGTTTAGAGAGAGAAAAAAAAACTTCCAGCAAGCAAAAAAAAGTTTTTTATTTTTGATTTTCTCTCGATTGTTCATGCTATTCTCCTAGATGTAGCTAGGGTGCTGGTGATTTATTTGGCATGTTAGAAGAGAGGTACTTAAGGACTCGGGGTTGAGGTGGAGCTAAAGAAGCAACTATTCAGTCTGGTGGAAGGTTGTGAAAAGTAGTTAGAGTGTATTCAGTGGTGCGATCGGTTGGAGCTTTGGAGGTGATGGAGATGGATGATCCATGAAGGTCCAGTAGGTTAGGACTGGATGGTTGTAGAGCAGCATAGAGACTAGATAGGAAGCACTAGAGTGCTGCAGTAGCGCTTCCCTGAAGGCATAGGGGTTGAGAGAGGCTTGATGGTGCAGCAGTCGAGGAAGGTATCTCAGTAAAGAGTGTCAGGAGTTTCTCAGGAAGATCAGGAGTAGGTCTTAGGAATAGTCAGGGGGTCTCAAGGAGTGCCAGGGGCATCTAGCAACTGGAAGTATCCTAGATTAGGTTTTTTTTTGCTGCAGGAGCACCAGAGAGAGTTACGGTTCAAGTGGAGGATGGTTTGTATGCAGCGAGAAAGGATCCGAATACCTATGAGGAGGCAGTGTCGAGATGAGGCAGGGAGCACTAGAGTGCTGCAGTAGTGTTTCCTTGGAGGCATGGGTTGAGAGAGGCTCAGTGGTGCAATAGCCGAGGGAGGTATCTCAACAGAGAGTGTCAGGAGGTATCTTTGAGAGACTGAGAGCAGGTCTTAGGGAGAGCCAGAGAGACTTAGGAGCCTGAGGATGAGATAGGTGGGTTTGAGCTCAGGATGAGATTTAAGCTACAGTTCCTCTAGGTGCAACTGAAGCAATGGTTGGTGTAGAGGTAGAAGAGGAGAAGTGCTACGGTTGAATTTCCTAGGATTCAGTCACTGGATTCAGAGGAGTTGGATGAGATTTTAGGTTTTGGAGGTGCCCACGAGTTGCGGAGGTATCCGAGACGGCTTCGAATGGGTCCATAAAGTGCAGAGGGTTCGAAGGGGCAGCGATATTGTACATGGTGTAGTGGTAGGTCCAGTAGTGCAGCATTGGATGAATGGCCTGGGGTGACTTGGTGATAGAGTTAGGATCTTCTGCCGCATCAGATGGACTTTGGGTATAGGTGGAGCTTTAGAGTGGTGGCTTCATAGGTGGAGAAAAAATTTGGCATGAGTTCAGAGCAGCGGGATGTAGGAGGATCGATATCTTAGCACCAGCATCGATGATACATAGTTCCAAGTGGAGCAGCACGTGCAGGTGAACAGGTATAGTTCTGAGGAGATCGTGTTAGATGGTACAGCATGTGCTAGTGAAAGAATGCTCTAGATTCTCTAGGGAAGTCCAGGGAAGATGATGTAGCTGCTAAGTAGAAGGGATCCTACAATGCAAGATAGTTCTGAGAAGCAAGCCAAGACTTCAACTATGGAGACGGTCATCCCAAAGGTCTCCAAAGATGCACAGTAGCTTAAGAGGATTGGCAAAGGTACTAGAGTTTGCATAGTAAGCTATCTGGGTGCACTGTGGAGCACAGGTTGGTGTTGCAGCCATAGGGTCAGAGCAGGATGACTTCAGCTTAAGGCCAAGGAGTGCGGTGGAGCACGAGTCTTAGGGACTGTGGAGCATAGGTAGGTGTTGCAACTAAGAAGGCAAGGTGGCTTCAATGGGATGGTGTCAACTCTGGAGGCAACAGGATAGTACAGATGGTTCATACAAGGTTTGCCAAGGCTTGGGGGCACCAAGGTGAAGATTTTTAGGATTAGTGGTGCTCCCGAGCATTAGGAGGTGTTAGGGGTAAACCTCGCTCCCATCAAAGTTTGGTCTAGTGCACAGCCAAAATATAATTTATAGTCATAGAAGAGCTTCAATCATGGATTCTACCTTTCGGACTTCTCCATCGATCGAACTTCTTTTGGACTTCTATGTCAGTCGAACTTCTTTCGGACTTCTATATCAGCTAAACTCCTTTCGAACTTTTTCTTTAGTCAGATTTCTCAATTAAATGAATTCTCCTTCAGATTTCTCCTCCAGTGAGTCTACATGTAGATCCTTTTAGTAGACCTCCTTTCGGGTCCCTCCGATGGACTTCCTTCGGGATTTCTCTAGTGGACTTCTGAACTCCTTCCGATTGAACTCCATGCAGTCGCTTGGAAGAGCCTCCACGCCTACGTAGATCCAGCAATCTGCACAGTATGAACCCACTTACACATAAATGACTTCGAAGGAGTCCGAACTCCTTTGGAATTGATATAACTTAAAGTTCATCATCAACTGATGTCTACTCCTTTGAACTTCAACTATTAAATCCCAATGGATTGGCACATCATGACAATAGACACTACCCTCTGTAACAAACCCCACATGGCCCTGAGTGGCCCACTATCAGATAGTTATGGCTGTTGTTATCAGTTTGTTACAGGCTCCATCTATAAAAGAGACCCTCCAGATATATTTTCTCCAGTCTCTCATTCTCCTTCTCAAAATTCTGCTACCTTCTTCGCTAAGCATTTCATTTTTGCTGGCTGGAAGAGCTGACTTGATCGTCGAAGGTCCTACCGGAGCCACCCCTCCTCCGATTTGGACTTTTTTTGCAGGTTCTGATAGTGACCTCAGCTTCTCCAGCTCCAGTCAGCTCTAGTGTCGATCGGATTCCGCACCAACAGAATTAGCGCTAGAGGAAGGGTACTGAAGCCCTTGTTCTAAAAGGAGTGCCCAATCGATCTTGAACCTTTTCTTCTTTTAATCCTTTGAGATCCATCAGGATCCATCTTTGTTCAACCTTTTCAGTTTGGAAATGCCTCCAAACAGGACAACAACCTAATGATCCATTGCTTCTACCATTATATCTGAGCCAAATTTGCCCATCCCTACTCCATCACCACCACCTCGACCCCCTCCACTAGTGGCTATGGTAGATCCAGAGCAGTTCAACCTTTTGATATAGTAGATTCGAGACCTCACCGAAATGATGTAGGCCATGTAGCAACCCTCGATGATGGGTCCACCGAAAAACCTCCTATCGGGGTGCCAAGAATCGATTCCGAGGAGGCATACTTGGGTTAGCAGACCCGACACTCCTGGAAAGGGAAAATAGAGAGCTGACGAACCTTGTTCTAACCATGATTCCTCTCCAGAAGAAACCTTCCCCTTCTACAGTTGAAAACCTTCCAGGATCTACGATTGAGATGATGTTCTCAATCAAAAATTACAAGAAATGGATTGATGGATTGAGAAACTCTACCATATTGTCCCGACTCACCATGATGACATTTGCACTGATCCCACTTTCTCTGCTTGAATTATGTAAGAGACTGTCCCACCAAACTTCAAGCTTCCTCAATTCGAATGCTACGATGGAACCCCTGATCCAGTTGACTATCTAGAGGCCTTCCAAACCATGATGCTGCACCATGGCATGCTAGATGCCATCTTGTGCCAAGCTTTCCCATCTACCTTGAAGGGAGTAGCAAGAAACTGGTACTAAACACTGAAGTCGGGTATGATCTTCTCTTTTGACCAGATGAGCCATCAGTTTGTGGCTCATTTTGTCAGTAGCCGACGTCCCAGGCGAGGTTCAAACTTCCTCATCAACATCAAGTAGAGAGAGGGAGAGTCAATCCGAGCTTATGTCAATCGCCTCAACGCTGCTGCATGAGACGTTCGAATTTTGGACCAGCCGATTGCCATGGCCGTGCTTAAGGGCAGCCTTTAGAAGAATGATCTGTTATTCTTCTTGGAGAAGAAGTATCCCAGGGATTTTGCTAATTTGCTAGCTCGGACTGAAGGTTATGCCCGAGTTGAGGAGTTCTTCAAGTTAAAGGACGAGGAAGCCGCACAAGAGCGGTAGGTGGGCGAATCTAGCAAGCCCATAGTTGAAGAAAAGTCGAACAAAGTTCGGCCATGCTTCTGGATTCCCTCCGAGCGCAAGCAAGTTCGAACTCCTCCTCAAACTCATCATCAAAGAAGCCTTGATAGAAGGCCATGAAGAGCTTCCCCTCAAAAGATTCCACAACTATGCCCCCCTCAATGCTCTGAAAACATAAGTATTGATGGAGATCAAGGAGTAGCTGCCAAGGCCAGAGAGGATGCACACTCACCCTGGTAAGCACAATCCTAACAAATACTGCCTCTACCATCATGACCACAGTCATGATACTGAAGAGTGTATTCAGCTCCAAGATGAGATCAAGGAGCTCATCAGGCGAGGCCGACTTGGCTGATTTTTGTGACATCGATCTGAAGGAAGAGAAGATCGACCAAGGGCACTACCCCAACTCGAACCATCAAGGAGAGACGAGCAGCAGGAAGACCAACCACCTCTCGACATCATCAATACAATTTTTGAAGGACTTCGATGAGAGGAGGCCAGCGGATTTGATGGATCGATGAAGAGACAGAGGACTGAAGAACCCATGGCCTTCACTGAAGTAGATGCTCAAGGAGTTTAGTTCCTACATAATGACATTATTATAATCTCTCTAAACATTACTGACTATGATGTACGCCGCATCCTTGTTGATAATGGAAGTTTGATCGATATTTTATTTTATGATGTTTTTTTTCAAAATATCTATACCTAATAGTCAGCTTGGACTGATGAACTCCCCATTGGTAGGCTTCACTGGCGATGCAGTACCAATTGAAGGTATAATAACTTTGGTTATGGCTGTAGGGCAATATCCAAGACAGTCTAGGACATGAGTGGATTTTTTGATAGTACACCATCCGCTTACAACCCGATCCTTGACCGACCTGACCTAAACACACTTTGGGTAGTAGTGTCGATATATTACTTGAAAATGAAGTTCCCAACAAGCTATGGGATTGGAGAAGTCAGAGAAGATCAAACCCTAATGAAGCATTGCTATTCAATTACCTCGTAGAGGGGCGAGCGGCCAGATCCTTTTCGATTGATGGGTTGGACATCCGCGATGATCTGATGGAAGAGCGGGGTGAGCCTATGGAAGACCTTATTTCCATCCCACTAAATGACGGGAATGTGGAGCACACAGTGCAGATTGGCTCCAATCTAGTAGAAGAAATATGAGAGCAGCTTATCGAATTTCTACAGAGAAATGCGGATGCTTTTGCTTGGGTCCTTGATGATATGCCTGGAATAGATGCAGAGGTCATGGAACATCGCTTGGCTGTCGACCCTAAACATCAGCTAGTGAAAGAAAAGATGCATAGCCATGCTCCAGAGAGGTAGAAAGCAATTGCAGAGAAAGTTGACAAGCTCCTCAAGGCCGGATTCATCCAAGAAGTCAACTATCCGAATTGGATCTCCAACATTGTGCTCATCAAAAAGGTGAATGGCAAGTAGAGAATGTGCATAGACTTTAAAAAATTGAACAAAGCCTGCCCAAAAGATAGCTACCCCCTACCTAGGATTGATCAACTAATGGATGCGACTTTTGACCACGAGCTCCTCGCCTTCATGGATGCCTTTTTCGATTATAACCAAATCTGGATGGCACCAGAGGATGAGGATAAGACCACTTTTATCACTGACTGTGGTTTTTACTGTTGCAGGGTTATGCCTTTTGGACTCAAAAATGCAGAGAAAATATACCAACATCTGATCAACAAAATCTTCAAGAAGTAGATCGACCGCAACATGGAGGTATACGTAGACGACATGCTTGTCAAGAGTCGAGCTTCAATAAATCACATTGCCAACCTTGAAGAGATCTTCAACACCCTCAGGAGATACAAGATGAAGCTAAATCCAACCAAGTGCGCCTTCGGCATAACTTCAGAGAAGTTCTTGGGATTCATGGTGTCGAGGCATGAAATCGAAGCAAATCTGGAGGAGATTCGGGCCATTCAAAAGATGATTGCTTCAAAATTAATTAAAAAAGTTTAGCACCTTACTAAAAAGGTGGCAGCTCTGAACCACTTCATCTCGAGGTCGGCCGAGTGATGTATACCCTTCTTTTAGGTCTTAAAGCAGTCAAAGAACTTCTGCTGGACTATCGAATGTCAACAAGCCTTTAAAGAGCTCAAGGACTACCTCTGTTCACCTCCTCTATTAGCAAAGCCCAAACTTGAAGAAAAATTATTTTTGTACTTGACAGTCTCCCCAGTAGCCCTTGCGGAAGTCCTAGTCAAAGAGGAGGAAAAAATACAGTGGTCGATCTACCACATAAGCCGAGTCTTAAGGAACACCGAGACCAGGTATACTAGGTTAGAAAAACTAACTTATGCTCTACTGATTGTAGTCCGAAGTCTCTGACCTTATTTCTAGGGGCACACTATAACTCTTCTCATTGATCAACCAATTAAAGTAGTCCTTCATTGAATGGATGCCTCTGAAAGAATTGCAAAGTGGACAATCGAACTTATAGAATTTGATATCAACTTCTAGCCTTGGCCATCAGTCAAAGCCCAGATATTAGTAGATTTTATAATGAAATGCACCATTCTAGATGAAGCTGAGATGTAATAGAATGAAACCAGTATTCCATGGTTATGATCGGGCTCCCCTAATGAGAGAGCCGATCTTCCTGAAGATTTTTGGGCCCTATATGTGGATGGCTCATCCAATGCTTCTAGTGCGGATGCAGGGCTGATCTTAGTTAACCCAGAAGGAGTCATCATCGAATAAGTGCTATGCTTTGAATTTTCTGTGACTAATAATGGGGCCGAATATGAAGCTCTGATCACAGGGTTAAAGATAGCTAAAGAGTTGGGAGCAGATTGGCTCCAAGTCTATAGTGATTTCCAATGGGTGGTCGGATAGGTTAGCGGTAGTTATGAAGCTCAGAAGGAAAGCATGATAAAATATCTTGAGAAAGTGAAGAACTTGACTCGAGCCTTTAATAGTTTTAGCATCCAATAGATTCTGAGGGGAGAAAATATCAGAGCCGATCTTCTCTCTGAGTTGGCCACTTTAGCCCCAGCTGAACTACCCAAGGAAGTATTTTTTGAAGTTCTAAAATGCCCAAGTTTGGAGGAGTCACAGTTCATTATGCAAGTCGAGCATGAGTCAAGCTGGATCGACCTGCTAGTTATTTATCTCAAGGATGGAGCTCTTTCTCATGATCCGAAAGAAGCTCAAAAACTGAGAAGTCAAGCCTTCCAGTATGTCCTGTGTGAAGGTAAGTTGTACAAAAGATCATATTTTCTACCACTCTTGAGATGTCTCCAACCTTCAGAAGCTAACTTCGCATTATGAAAAGTGCATGAAAAAATCTACGGGAGTCATATAGGGGCCAGATCCTTATCACATAGACTACTTCGATAGGATTACTATTGACCGATCTTGTACCATGATTCTATAGAGTATGTCAAAAAATGTGACCGCTGTCAGAGAAATGCAAATATCCAAAGGTAGCCAGCTTCCGAACTTGCATCCCTGAGTGCCCCGTGGCCATTTGCTCAATGGAGAATGGACATAAACCTTTTTCTATGGCATCTGGATAGCGTAAGTTCCTCTTGGTAGCGATAGATTATTTCACAAAATAGCTCGAGACTAAACCTCTAGCAAAAATCGCTGAAACAAAAGTGCAGGACTTCATCTAAAAGTCGATTGTTTGCAGATTTAGCCTACCACAGACCCTCATAATAGATAACGGGCAACAGTTTGTTAGAGCAAAGTTTGCCTAATTTTGTGAAGATTTAAACATCTTCCACCATTTTACATCAATAGGCCATCCATAGGCAAATGGCAAAGCTGAAGTGATCAATAAAATTCTATTATAAGGCATCAAAGCAAGACTTGAAAGAGCAAAGAAAACTTGGGTGGATGAGCTTTCCCATGTCCTATGGGCATACCGAACTACCTAGAAGCTACCAACTGGAGAAATGCTGTTTGCTCTGACTTTTGGAATGGAAACAGTCATCCCAATAGAGCTTAAGCTGCCATCGGCATGGATTGTAGCCTTCAGCAAGTGATTCAATTTGCAAGACCTCAGAGCAAACCTTGATTTGTTGGAGGAAAAATGAGAATAAGCCCAAGTTCAGATGGCTTCTTATAGACGAAAAGTGGCCCGTTACTATAACTTCAGAGTAAAAGATAAAATATTCAAAGTGAGGGATTTGGTACTTTGACAAGCAACCATTTCATAACCTCAAAATCAAGAAAAGCTCACCCTAAATTAGGAAGGTCCTTATGAAGTCAAAGAGATTGTTCGACCTGAAACTTACTACTTGAAGGAGCTCGGAGGCACCGATCTCCCATGCCTATGGAACTCGGAGAACTTATGCATATACTATCAATAATCTTATTTCAATAAAATCTTCTTATTTTAATATCTTCGATCTTGGTGCAAAACTATGATGATAGAAAATAGCCTTCCGAACTTTGTCATTAGATGAAGTTAGTCCTGTTAGGAATTGGGGGAGAACCTCATCCTAACATTGAGCTAAAGTGAAGACCTCGGTTACTTAAGCCGGGATGCGGGGAGAGGCCCCTTCAACAGCCCATTTGTCTCCTATAGCCTATTAGGAATAGAAGGAGAACCTCATCATAACATTGAGCTAAAGTGAAGACCTCGATTACTTTTGCTGGGAATGGGGAGAGGCTCCTTCAATGATTCTTTTATGCCCCTATAGCCCTAGAAATAGGAGGAGAATCTCGTTCTAACATTGAGCTAAAGCGAAGATCTCGGTTACTTAAGCCAAAATGCGGGAAGAGGCTCCTTCAATGGCCCTTTTGTGCCCCTATAGCCCTATTAGGAACATGAGGAGAACCTTGTCCTAACATTGAGCTAAAGCGAAGGCCTCGGTTACTTAAGCTGGGATGCAGGGAGAGGCCCCTTTAATGGCCCTTTCATGCCCCTATAGCCCTATTAGGAATAGGAGGACCTCATCCTAACGTGAGCAAAGTCGAAGGCTATGCTAACCTAAGTCGAGAAAAAAAGGGGGAAAAGGAGGTCCATCCAGTGGTCCCAAACGAACCCCCAACCTAAAGCAAAAAGAAGGAAGAAACCCTATCACCGATCCCTATGTAAGGATTGGTGTACTGGATGGAAGCATAGATTTCAAAGCAAAATTATGAAATCAAACAAACCAAACCTAAATCCTAGGACCATCTTATTAGCAATTAAATCATATAGCATGCATTTGTAATATAAAAGAAAGTATTAGAACATAACTCTTATCGCTAAATCGTAAATTGACCCTAATTGCTGGCCGCAGTCCATCAGGAGTTCCACTAGATGCCCACATGTTCACCCTTCAATGTTGATCCACATGAACACTTGATCAAGACACCAGCACCTCTAATTTATGCAATTATAATTCTAAGAACAAGAATTTTAATTCAATGGGCAAGACCTTTCTTAGCCTTTATATCACCTTCCTTGCCTCTCCTTACCTTTCTTTCTTTTTCCCTTGTCTTCTTGATTTTTCTTCTTAATCTCTTTATCTTAAGATGACTTCTTATCCTTATAAGGACAAGGTTTGGACAAGAGATGGGAAGAAAAAAAAATTGGACAATAAGAAAATACTTGTAAGAAAGAAAGATAATTTTCTTAATTATTGGACTCTCGGTGCGCACCCCTATTTATAATGTACGTAGGGGTGCCAACACATTTTCTTGCACCCTTTCCATATTATTATCTCATGTCCTTTTAGCCTATCTCATGCCTCATCAGATAATAACGACATGTAGACTTAGTCCAAAGGTGCCTTAAAGCAGAAGGACTCTCGGACTAATTCTACGTAAGTTATTTACGAAGAGTCATGGGCTTTCATTTTTGGCACCATCATATTCCACTATTAGATTAGATAAGTAGGCCATCCAATGGCCTTAATGTGGGATGCCCATTCAGCAAAATGGCATGGAGATAATCTTTGAATAGTCAAAGTCCTAAGGCACTTTGACTTGGTCCAAGAGGCGCCTAGGAAGAGTGGGCAGCAATGAGTCCCTTCTCATGCAAATATTAATTAGATAACATAGTATTTAACCTACAGAAGGACTCTTCAACGGCCCAAATCTAATGTCCATGCCCATATGTAAATTTAAGTGACATGGAAAAGGGGAGAAAAGTCAAAGAAGGTAGGCGCCTACATAAACCCATGCACCATGGACTCTTACGCATGAATGACTTCCCACGTGCAAGAGAGAGACTCTCTGATGCATGGGATTCTAGTATGTGATGCCCCATCTAAAGCCCAATCAGTCTAGGCTAACCCAATTCAAGACCAAATCCAATTTGACTCAAATCGGACCTTAATTAGCTCAAATTAGAAGCCGATTCGAATCTGATTCAAATCTAGGTGCTAGGGTTTGCTATATGTGCTAGCATGTTCAACTTGCAAACATGGTCTAATCTTATTAGATCCTTAATCAATTCCCTTTGTGTATCACTCATTAGGTTCCACATCTAGATAGCAGTGGGTCTGGGTGTGATTTGACCTAATCTGGTTAGAACTCAACCAAATTGATTTAGGTCAAAACTAGCCTACCCAATTTGACCAATTAGAACACTTTCTAATTTAATGATCAAATTAAAAAATTTTAATTTGATCAAACCCACAAGACATGATTGGCGTCTAGCAATGTATCATGACTTTTCGAAAGATGTAAAATTTTGATGAAAATATCAAAAATATCCTTCAGTGGAAAGTTATCATGCAACTAGATCCTTCGATCACCCTGCATCCTGAATATGACTCTGGGTATGAAAATATGTCAAACCCAATATCATATTCATTTCTCTTTCAATCTTATGATGATGATTCATTTAATAAAATATTAGAAATCATTTCTAATTTTTATCATGCTTTGATTAAAGTCTTCTTGAATCATCATTTGTTTGAAGCAGGCAGGATGCGATTTCCTCTTACTAGGAGTGATCGATTCCAGTTAACCTACTCATAACCTTCATATATATAATCCACTATATCCACATCATCCCATACATAACTGAGTCATGAATGAGTATGAACCAAAATATGAATATATATATATAAGATTCTATGGTAGTTTTAGGTTAAAGGACTCTATGCACAACTCCACTATGAGAACCATCTATTGATATGTAGATAAGACTCCATTAGATATTCTTGATCTGGATCAATTCAGTGAACTCATTCTCTAATAAGCACCCACATCCTTATATTAGTGTCATACACAACTGATTGTGAGATCAATCACCCTCTCAATCGAGCATACAAAAGTTGTGCTAGTCTTACCGAAAATATTGATCCCCAACTCAATATTCCATCAATCAGGAGTCTTTAAATTAGGATTTTAAAATTTTAGATGTCACTGGTATGATCTCATCATAATCCTAAAATCATAGCCCTAATTTATGGGGTTCATCATAATCTTAAATAAATAATAAGACACTGCATATGATGAAATAAATGCCTTTATTTATTTTAAAAATGTCATTACATGAGTTTGGAAGACAAAGAATAGCCCAAAAAAAAATAAATTTTGATTGGCTTGAGGGCATATTTCTTTCAATCTCCCACTTGCACTAAAGCCAATCATCGTTATATTTTAATCCTATACAATCAAGGTGGCGATCAAATAGTTGCAGTGGTAAAGCCTTAGTAAATGGGTCTGCTATGTTGTTCTTTGTGTCTACTCGTTCTATGACAACATCTTATCTTTCAATAATTTCATGAATGAGATGAAAGCATCTCAGAATGTGTTTGGATTTATGATGAGACCTTGGTTCCTTTGCATGAGCAACAGCTCCAGTATTATCTGGAGGAAAATCTTGAATTTTTGGATCAGATTCGTTCAGATTTGATTGGATCGAAAGGCATATTTCAAAAATTCTTCTCTTAGATCCAGATCAGATCTAATATTTTTTTAGATCTGATTTATGATCTGATAATTAATAAAATAAAATAAAATTAATTTTGAATTAATTTTACCTTGATTCTGGGTAATCTGATTACCCATTGATGATCCTACAGAAGCTCTGAGGTTCTGGATTTAGCCAAGCAAGCGCCTGGCCTCTACCAGTATCCACTTGGGCTAGATCTGAAGATCTTCTTCTTCTCTTTCTTTTCTCCAAAAATTAAATCTGGATCTAATTTGGAGGATCTTTAAAACACCTTCTGAAGATCATCCGTTGTCTCTGCAGCAGTGCTGCCTTCTTCGTTTTTCGTCAGCCTTTTCTTGCCTAACTTGCACTAATCTGAAGAACCCAACCTTCTTGGGTGTGAAGAGGAGAGAGAGGGCTAGATGTTGGCATGGAGAAGGGAGAGGGGCAGCCATGGGGCGTGGCTAGGAGAGAAGTCATCTAAAAGTGGGCGCAAATAGGGTCTATTTATAGACTCTACTGCGCCATGTAGTGCTGCATCACCCCGGCCAATCACGTTGCTTCGTTCAATTAGATCTAAATCTGATTAGTGGGATGAGAGACCCATGGATTCATCCTAAGGTGGCGCCTAAGACTGGTCAAAGTCTATAGGTGAGGGTCACCTAGTTTGAATCCAACAAGCAACCTGGAGTCCCATCCATATGGGACTCCAGCGTCCCTATCCATAGGCGCACGTCCAATTTCTAGAGAGGGGACAAGCTCCTATCTGCTCTCCAATAAGTGCATGACACATGGGTAGATGTCCAAGGGTCAAAGGTCAATGTTTGACCAAGTCAAAATACAAGAATTAGCAGGTGACGAAAAATGGCAGGTGTTATCTCAAATTTATCTCATAAATTAAGACAATCCTTTTCTGACTTGGACAAGCTCCAGTCAGATCAGGTAAAGGTACCTGAGTGAGCACAAACTCATTTGGCTCAGTCGAGATAACTTTTATGATAGAAAAAGGAGAATGTTAGGCTCAATCGTGTGCTAGCATGATTTTCTTGAACCTAATTGAATCTTATTCAAATCAATTGAACTAGGTTAGTCCAATTGATGATATCCAGATCCAAACCCTTGTTTGTGTGATCCAGTTAGGTTCAGTTCTATATGGTAATGGGACATATCATGATCTCCATCATTGACATCATCGAAACTCCTTTCGATGGATCAGAACTCCTTCTGATTCAGACAACTTAGAATGATCGATCATCTAAATCATTCTAGTTGCTCCCAAAATCCACTAGTGACACCTAGCAGTATATGGTGGCAACCCATCAAAACTTAAAAATGAACCTCTCGGTGCAGCTACTTGTGTGATTAAGTTCTTCTATCTTGAGCCCCGATCAGATTAGGGTTAAGGTGAACTCGTCAAACCCTAATTTCTATCATATGATTTAATCATTCGATTCAAGTCTAATGTGAAAATCTTAATAGAAACCCTTTCTATTATTTCACACTCTGCCATGGCCATGGGCTTATGGACTTGATTCTCATGATCATCATAGGGCTGCTCCTCATCCACCGATGTAGATAGATTCCATCTTGATGCAATCCAATTCCTACAATGAACATGCTATAGCCAACATACATCTCAGGATTCCGAATGGCTAGGAGACTGAGTCATGGTGTAGTCAAACTATAACACCCTCAAGGTGAACTATCGATGCACTTCAGATCAAAGAACCAGATACACCACTACAGCATCGAGTTAGTCATCGATGAGAAGGTAGACTTTCTTATGACTACTCGAGGTGGTCACGCTCAGTGCCCTCATTCTCTAACGAGTATCTGTACTCTCACTCTGATATCTCTACATCGTAGACTCAAGACTCATCTGCTATAAAGAAGCGATTGTACACTAACCTATCGGATCAATCATCATCCTCATGATGATCCGATAGTCAGGAGCATTTTATGAGTTAATAAATGAAAATTCATGTCTTAAATTTTCAACTCTTGAAAATATGAATTATCATTACCATTAACTCAATGGATGTATCACAGACACTAAATACACATATATGATAGAAAATAACCCATTTTATTATTTATAGTCAAAATTATAATTTTGCCTTTAGAAGTATATTACAAGTGTCAGCTAATTCTGGCTTCTAGGGCACACATATCTAACAAACTCCCACTTGACCTAAAGCTACTTGGCTACAAATCTAAGTCCCATCTTCTCAAGGTGGGCTTCAATCTTCTGCTGGCCCAATGGCTTTGTAAGCAGATCTACCACATTATCTGCAGAGTCGACTCTCTTGACCTCGACGTAACTCTTTTCGAGGTAATCGCGGATAAGATGATATCGCTGCTCGATGTGCTTGGATTTCTGGTGAGACCATGGGTCCTTAGCAAGAACTATGGCGCCATTGTTATTGTAGTATAGAGGAATGGCATCTGATGGCATCACTCCGATCTCTATGGCAAACTACTTGTATCAGAATTGCTTCTTTGCAGCTTCTAATGTAGCAATTGAAAGAAAATCCTGATTTTCCGGATCAGGTTCATTCAGATCTGATCGAATCAAGAGATATATTTCAAAATTTTTTCTCTTTGATCCAAATAAAATTTGAAATATTTTAGATCTAATTCTTATTATTTTAATAAATAAAATAAAATTTAAGATAAATTAAATCAAATTTAATTTACCTGATTTGGGTAATCCTATTATCCCTGTTGATGATCCTGTAAGCAGCGGAAGGTTCTGGATCTAGCCACGCAAGTACCTGGCCTTTATCGGTATCCACTTGGGCTGGATCTAGAGATCCTCTTCTTCTCTATCACATCTCTAAAAATCAGATCTGGATCTGATCTTGGAGGATCTTCAAAACTCCTTTTGAAGATCAGCAGTCGTCCTTTGCAGCAGCGCAGCCTTCTAGCTTTTTGATCGCCTTTCTCTTGATCTGGAATCGCACCAACCAAGATCCAAAACTACTTTTGGACGTGGAGAGGAGAGGGAGAAGATGGGCTTGGCATGGAGGAAGGGAGAGAGAGGCAGCCTTGGGGCATGGAGAATTCCAACTCCAACCAATCACAACCCTTTGTGAAATCAGATCTAAATCTGATTGGTGGGAATAGAGTCCCCTGGATTCCTCCTTAGAGGGTGCCTAAGACCAGTCAAACTTGGTTCTTAGAAGAACTCTAATTGGAATCCAAAAAGGAGATGGAGTCCCTTGTCCAACAAGGACTCCTAGGCGCCTCCAACTTGGGCACACGCCAAGGGTGGCGTGCGCCCTCCTCCTTGCCAGGTTCTGGTAGGGGGACAAGGCCCCCACCAGCTCTCCAATAGGTGCATGACACATGGTCAAAAGTCAAAGTGTCAATGGTCAACATTTGACCAGTCAAAGGTCAGACTTTTGACCAAAGTCAAAGGAACAAGAAATGGCAGGTGACCAAAAATGGCAGGTAATGTCTTACAAAATAAGACAACCTTTTCTGACTTGGACAACCTCCAGTCAGACCATATGAAGGCCTCTGATTGAGCACAAACTCCTTTGGCTCAGTCAGGACAACTTATTTATGATAGTAAAAGAAGAACGTTAGGTTCAATCGAGTGCTAGCACGATTTCCTTGAACCTAATTGAATCTCATTCAGATCAATTGAACTAGATCAGTTCAATTGATGATCACCAGATTCAAACCCTTGTTTGTGTGACCCAGTTAGGTTCAGTTCTGTATGGTAATGGGATATGTCATGATCTCTATCATCGACATCATCGAAACTCCTTTCGATGGATCAGAACTCTTCTGATTCGAACAGCTAGAATGATCGATCATCTAAATCATTCTAATTGCTCCCAAAATCCACCAGTGACACCTAGCAGTATATGGTGGCAACCCATCAGAGCTGAATGCGAACCTCTTGGTGCAGCTACCTGTGTGATTAAGTTCTTCTATCTTGAGCCCCGATCAGATTAGGGTTAAGGTGAACTCGTCAAACCCTAGTCTCTGTCATATGATGTAATCATTCGATTCAAGTCCAATGTGAAAATCTAAATAGAAACTCTTTCTATTATTTCACTCTGCCATGGCCATGGGCTTCTGGACTTGATTCTCATGATCATCATAGGGCTGCTCCTCTACCACCGAGGTAGATAGATTCCATCTTGATGCAATCCAGTTCCTACAATGAACATGCTATAGCCAACATACACCTCAGGGTTCCATATGGCTAGGAGATCCGAGTAATGGTGTAGTCAAACTATAACACCCTCAAGGTGAACTGCCGATGCACCTCAGGTCAAAGAACCAGACACACTACTGCAGCATCGAGTCAGTCATTGACGAGAAGGTAGACTTCCTAATGACTACTCGAGGTGGTCACGCTCAGTGCCCTCGTTCTCTAACGAGTACCTGTACTCTCGCTCCGGTGTCTCCACACCGTAGACTCAAGACTCATCTACTAAAGAGAAGCGATTGTACACCAACCTTCCGGATCAATCACCATCCTCGTGATGATCCTATGGTCGGGAGCATTTTATGAGTTAATAATGATTATTCATGTCTTAAATTTTCAACTCTTGAAAATATGAATTATCATTACCATTAACTCAAAGGATGTATCACAGACACTAAATACACATATGTGATAGAAAATAACCCATTTTATTGATTATAGTCAAAATTATAATTTTGCCCCTAGAAGTGTATTACAAGTGTCAGCCAATTCTGGCTTCTAGGGCACATATATCTAACAATCTCCCACTTGTCCTAAAGCCAATTGGCTACAAGTCTAAGTCCCATCTTCTCAAGGTGGGCTTCGATCTTCTGCTTGGCCCAACGGCTTTGTAAGTGGGTCTGCCACATTATCTGCGGAGTTGACTCTCTTGACCTCGACGTAACCCTTCTCGAGGTAATCGCGGATGAGGTGGTATCGCCGCTCAATGTGCTTGGATTTCTGGTGAGACCTCGGCTCCTTAGCAAGGGCTATGGCGCCATTGTTGTCGCAGTATAGAGGAATGGCATCTGATGGCATTACTCCAATTTCTGCAGCAAACTTCTTGTACCAGAATGCTTCCTTCGCAGCTTCTGATGCAGCGATATATTCTGCTTCCATGGTGGAATCTGCTATCACTGGTTTGCTTGGAACTCTTTCCAGCTGACAGCACCACCATTGCACACAAACAGACTCCCAGATGTCGACTTTCGATCATCTATATCGGACATGAAATCCGAGTCTGTGTATCCCTGGACTTGGAGTTCTCCATTACCAAAGACCAACATCATATCCTTAGTTCTTCTCAAGTACTTAAGGATACATTTCACAGAAGTCCAGTGTTCTTCACCTGGATTTGACTGATATCTGCTTGTGACACTCACAGCATGGGCTATATCAGGTCGTGTACATAGCATGGCATACATGAGGCTCCCTATTGCAGAAGCATAAGGGATCTTGCTCATGCGTTCTATTTCCTCAGGTGTGCTAGGGCACATCTTCTTGGAAAGATGAATACCATGTCTGAAGGGTATTAATCCCCTCTTAGAGTTTTCCATACTAAACCTCTTTAGTACTTTCCTCTATGTACATCTTCTGTGAAAGTCCTAGCATCCTATTCGGTCTATCCCTATAGACCTTAATTCCTAGAATAAAGGATGCTTCACCTAGGTCTTTCATGGAGAATTCCTTGGACAACCATATTTTGACTGATGTCAACATGGGAATATCATTCCCAATAAGGAGGATGTCATCCACGTACAATACGAGGAAGACAACAGCGCTCCCACTGACCTTTTTGAAAACACATGGTTCCTCTTCATTTTTGATGAAACCAAACATTTTTGATCACATCATTGAAATGAGTGTTCCAGCTCCGAGATGCTTGCTTAAGTCCATATATGGACCTTTGCAGCTTGCAAACCTTGTGATCAGTATCACTGGATGTGAAACCTAGCGGCTGTTCCATATAGATATCTTCCTCAAGATATCCATTTAAGAATGCCATTTTCACGTCCATTTGCCATATTTCATAATCGAAATAGGCTGCAACAGCAAGCAATGTGCGGATGGATTTTAGCATAGCCACTGGGGAAAAGGTATCCTGATAGTCAATGCCTTCATGTTGACTATAACCTTTTGCCACTAGTCTAGCCTTGAATGTCTCCACATTCCCATCTGCACCAATCTTTCTCTTGAAGATCCATTTACACCCAATAGGTACTATACCTTCTGGTGGATCTACCAAGGTCCAGACTTGGTTTGAGTGCATCGAGTCAATTTCTGACTGCATTGCCTCTAGCCATTTCTCGGAGTCGATATCTGATATCGCCTCATTGTAGGTTTTGGGATCATCACCATGAGCACCATTACCTACGAGGAACATTTTCTCTACGTCCTCTGAAATAATACCTAAGTATCTTTCAGGGGGACGGAAAACTCTTTTCCGATCTACGAGGTGGAGGAGGTAGTGTTCTTATTGGCTCAACCTGATTTGGTTCCACTTGGTCCTTAGCTCGTTCTGCTCATCAAGCTTAATCTGCTTTGCTATCTTGAATAAACTATTTTTCAAGTATCCTCACATGTGGTCTTCTGGACCTAATGACTCTTTAGGATATCCTATGAATCGAGCTCTAAAGGACCTAAACTCTAACTTGTCCGCTTGTTGTCTTTTGACATGAGCCGGACAACCCCAAATTCTGAGATGACTCAGACTTGGTTTCTTACCATGCCATATCTCATACGGTGTGGTAGGAACGGTTTTAGAGGGAACCCTATTCAGTAGATAAATTGAAGTTAACAATGAGTGTCCCCAAAGAAAATCAGGGAGGTCTGTGAAGCTCATCATGGATCGAACCATATCCAATAGAGTCCGATTTCTCCATTCTGAAACCCCGTTGAGTTGAGGTGTTCCTGGTGGAGTCCATTGAGAGACTATGCCATTTTTCTTGAGATAGTCTAGGAATTTCCCGGCTAAGGTATTCACCTCCTCGATCTGATCGAAGAACCTTAATGGGTTTTTTAGTTTGTTTTTCTACTTCATGTCTGAATTCTTTGAACTTTTCAAAAGCTTCAGACTTGTGTCTCATAAGATACACATACCCATACCTAGACAGATCATCGGTAAAGGTAATGAAGTAGACAAAATTGCCTCTAGCCGGCACATCAAATGGGCCGCACACATCAGTATGTACTAGGGCAAGGAGATCTGTGGCCCTCTCCCCATGTCCAACAAAAGGGAGTTTAGTCATTTTGCCTTGAAGACAAGATTCACAAGTTGGATATGACTCAAAAGTCAATGGACTCAATAGCCCATTTTTCTCCAATTTGTTGATCCTATCTTCTGCTATATGACCTAATCTCAGGTGCCATAGATATCTATCATTTGGACTATCCCTAGGTCGTTTGGCATTCACGTTTTGCTCGATAGTTAGAATAGGTACATCAATATGTAGCTGATAAAGATCCATTAATAAGAAAACCATTTGCAATTTTATTTCTTTCATAAAGAATGTTACAATGGTCCTTAAAGAAGGTAATCACATAGCCTTCTAGTGCTAAGCATGAAACAGAAATCAAATTCCTGCTAGCTGCAGGCACATAATAACAGTCTTTTCAAAACTAAGTCTAAACCAGATGGTAATCGAAGAGGGTATGTTCCCACGGCTACTGCAGCAACTCTTGCTCCATTACCGATGCGTAGGATCATGTCTCCATCCCTCAGCCTCCTGCTATCCTCAAGACCCTGCATGGAAGTGCACAGATGAGCACTAGAACCAGAGTCAAGCACCCAACTGGATGCAGAAGAAACCGTAAGGTTAGACTCAATAACGAGCATACCTCCAGAAGGACCTTCCTTCTTGTTCTTCAGGGTGGCCAGGTAAGTAGGACAGTTCCGCTTCCAATGGCCATCGCTGTTGCAATGGAAATACTTTTCTTTGACATCGGCCTTCTTCTTCGGCTCTGCCTTCTTCTTCTTTGCTCCTTCCACCTTCTTGCTTTTTCACAGACTTCTTTTTCTTTCCATAAGACTTTCTTTTGGAAGAAGTCCGTTCCATAGCAAGAACTGAGCCTTTAGAACCTTTCATAGAAAGCTCAGCGGTAACCAGCATATTCATTAATTCGGCCAAGGAAATTTTGAAGTTTATGCATGTGGTAATTCATGATGAATTGCCCATATGCATCAGTCAAGGATTGCAGAATAATATCGTTCTGCAGATCCAAGTCTAACTTCACACCGAGCTTCTCAAGCTCTTCCAAGTCCTTGATCATCATCAGACAGTGATCTTGGACTGACTGCCCATCACGCATCTTAGCCTTAAAAAGTCATTTCATGACTTGATATTTGGCTGTGCGACTCTGTTCACCAAACATCTCCTGCAGGTGAGCCAACATTTGGCGAGCAGTCCCGATATCTTCATGTTGGCGCTGGAGCTCATCAGACATCGAGCCCAACATGTAATATCTGGCCTTATTATCTTCGTCTATCCATTTTTTCAGAGACGCTCTCTGTTCAGTGGATGGACGGGCTGGTAAGGTGGGAGGGTCCTGGTCCAATACATGGGTTAACTTCTCAAAACCCAAAATAATTTTGTAGTTCCTGAGCCAATCTTTATAATTGGGTCCAATCAGTCTATGTGTGTCCAGGATACGTGCTAATGGGTTGGACGCAGACATTTTTCTGTAGAGAGTCAAAGATTCTAGTTAGATACTGTAATTATGACTTGACCAATTTATTTAGAGATTTTATTTTTAAATAAATTAGCTCCCACTATTTTCTCGGATCCCTACACTCCCTCTGTAGAGATGCAAAAATCTTCCATGATTAATGATTTCTAGTGGGTGGTGCGGTCTCACCAACTGACTCATCACCTCACCTAACAGTTATTGGTGATGGGTTAGCCAATGAGTGAACAACTCTTGTTCAATGATTCTCTAATCATGGTGCACCCAAACTTGGTCTCTAATTCATGAATCTCACCGTATCCAAAATATTGATCCACTCCTTAGTTAAGTCAGACCCACCATTTGCACAGACTGGATTCCTAATTGAGTCTCTCACCGTATCCAGAATATTGAGCCCAACTCATCCTCCAGCCCATAGCATCCAATGCCTAATAGACATGGTTGCATCTTTTTGGTGCAACTGAGCCACTGTATCCAGCCGAGAACAATCAACCCCGAAAAGGGCCCGCACATCTACAATGGTGGAAGACCTCAGACTTAATCTTTTCTTAGGGAGAATTGATTCAGGTCTCATTAAACTAGACTTGTCATAGTCATAACAATTATGACTAACCTAGTGGCATGGGTTAGCTCGGATTATTGACCACCTCAGATCAGAACTGTGTCAACAGATATGGCCAGGTAAGTGAGACCGGTGGAAGGAATATGCCATTAACTCGTACAAGAACGCATTCAGGTCGAGTAGCTTCCAATTAAAAACCAGTCGGTCGTATGTGCCAAACTTACCTTAGACACCAAATTGTTGAGTCAGAACCAATTGGGTTAGCCTACAATCCAGACTCTAACCTCTGAGCCTAATTAGGTCTTGCTTGATCGTGACTCGATCTTGACCCAGACTTAATCCTATTAGGCTGGTCAATTTAAGCATTGTTGATCCCATCTAACCAACTCTTGATTCGGTTTGATCAACCGCTTAGACCTAATTGAGCTACCCAAGCCCGAACCCAGTATTATGAATATGTCTTAGATCTAAAATTCTCAATTTTAGACCTAATTAATATTTCATAATCTTAATTTTTAATTAAGTAGGGTTCATAAACAAAATATGCACAATAAATCCTAGGGTTTCAGGATCTAGGGTTTTGCAGAAAGTAAGTTTTGGGTTTCTGATTAAGGACGAACACGCAGCACCCCTACACATCATAAGAACACCCCATCGAATGGGAAGAGAGGGCCTTTAAACCCTTCTTCATTCTTATGACCGGACGGCCAAGAGGAATGCCTTAATCAGGAACATGCAATACTACAAAATAGTTTTAGATCTATATCATATATCTCATATACAAATTAGATCTAATCATGGCATATTTTGCATACATCTCATGTATCGAATCATGCATATTTTTAGATCTAAATTATCTCATAATAATCTAAAAAATTAGATTTAAATTGATCTAATCAAAATAAATTCTAATCTAGACAATTATGTAGAACTATTCTACAACTAGTCTAGACATGCATCAATCATATCTCATATGATATTTAAAATTAAATAATTTTTATTTGCTATTTTTTAGATATTATTATAATAATTATAATATCAAAAAATAGTAAATAAATAGATCTAAAATATGATTTAATCAAATTAAATTAAAAACATGCAAGACTATTCTATAGAACTATTCTATTTTAGAACTAGTCATGCATATTTTCTAATCTTAGATCCAAATCATTTAATTTTAATTTTTCTAATTTTAGATCTGATCACATCTCATGTGACATCTGAAATCACTTATTTTTTAATTAAAATAAATTTAAAATCAGATCTAAATACTTTTAGAACCTTGAAGGAAAA